>JACCGJ010000737.1:0-119960 GCA_013407085.1 Atriophallophorus winterbourni
ATACCTGGTTTGACTTTTGCTTTCGCGTTCATGATTTTTATAATAAATTAGGGTTGCGTTCCATTTTCGACAGGAGCATCAATTGGTTCGCTTCCTTATCCTTATCTTCTGTGATGGGTACAATTTTAGAGAAGCTGATCAAAAGGAAAATAGATCACTTTCTTTTGGAGTGTGGGCGTTGGTGTCCACAACAACATGGATTCACCAAAAATTGCACATGCGTAAATAATCTGCTCCTGGCGCGAGAAAGTAGGTGTGTTTTGACTGATTTTGGTCAAGCGGTAGATGTCATTTTTATCGACTTTAGTAAGGCTTTCGACCGCGTGCCACACCGCCCATTGCTCGTCAAGCTGGAGGGTCTAGGCATTCAAGGTTGTCTACTTAAGTGGATCGAGACATTCATCTCAGAACGGTCAAACCGTGTAGAGGTGAATGGAGTTTTGTCTTCAGAGATGATAGCAGGCTCCGGAGTGCCGCAAGGATCTGTCATTGGCCCATTGTTATTCGAAATTTTCGTGAATGATATTCCGGACGCGGTAGCGATCGATTGTCTTTTATTCGCGGATGATCTGAAACTGCGGGCCTCTGTCAGCTCTTCCGATGGCCACAAGCAACTGCAACAAGCAGTTAATGACTTAGTCAGTTGGACATATCGCTGGTCACTGCCTATCAATCAGGACAAGACAGTGGTCATGCGCATAAACTTCGATGACACTGGTGGTGATTACTTTCTTGAAGGTTTAGCCCATTAGAGCGGTGACGGTCGAAAAAGACTTAGAGATTCTGGTTATGCATTCCTTGAAATCAAAGGCTGACACTCGTCGGAGAATGTGCAGCGCTACCAGGATGCTCTGGGCGATTCGGCGTTTATTTGCGTCTATTACCCCGCAAATGTTCCAGACACTTTTCTCTACGTACATTCGTCCTCTGTTTGAATATGGGCTACCTGTTTCATTTACTCAGTCTAAAGGCGAATGCGACTCCTTGTAGAGGGTACAGAGGGTACAAAGGAGGGGCAGTCAGATGGTTTGTGGGATGCGATGACTCGCGTACGAGGATAGGAGGAGCTTGCTGAAACTCTACCCCCTGAAACTTCGAAGGGTTAGATATGACCTGCTCCTGACACGCTGTATTCTTCTCGGTCAATATGAAGACGAGTTCCTTCAGTACTTCCGATTATTAGGTGAGTCGAGGACTCGGGGACATAACTTTAAGTTGCAGAAGCCTAGAAGGCTGAAGCTGAGTAATGCGAGCACGCTATCCACGCGTGTGGTGAACACTTGGAACTTTCTACCGAGATGGCTCCTTTCTCTACCATTGAAAAGCTATTAAAAAGCAGCGCAGTTGGATCAGCAATTGTTAAACGGATGTACTTTCTCCCCGGAGGGATATATTGGGGCCCTCTACTCTCAAGTTTGCCCTTGTGTCACAGAAGTCACCCCATCCTATTACTCTGTTGATTAAGCTTACGGTGATTTTATCCCTTCTGCTTCGATTCATAATGGAATATGCTTTGTCCGCTTCATATTGCGTGGCACTCTTCTGGCTCCAGACTTGTGCTTCATGGTAAACGTTATCTCCACTACCCTTTTTGGCTAGGATGACCTAGGAAGTGGCATTGAAATGAAAATTCTATATAACTTCTTGTAAATTGTCAGTAGGCTGTAAGTAAAATACCATTTTTCATGCAAGCTTTAATCGAATTATTATTGGTTGCTTGTTATTAAAACCCTTTATCGAATTCTTATTGGGTGCTTGTTATCAAAAGCTACATGATTGGTCATTTTCAAAATTCCATTCCCAATATTACGCTCTGCGCCCAATTCTGCGCCACTTTATTCATAATGAGCTCTAATGATATCATTTAGCTTTTTCAGGTGTACGGAACATTGCGAAGACCCATCACTAACTTTGTTGCTCTATGATGGATTTTATCGAAGAGAGCAATATCCTTTCGCAGCCAAGGAGCCCAGACCTCTACCGCATACTCCATCGTAGGGCGAAGGTAGACATTCATTATCCTTGGTAACGTTACCAGAGAGAATCTTCCAAATATTCTTCGAAAGATACCCAAAATCTGTTTGCCCGTCGATATGTTTTCTGGCAGTGCGCTGTGCTCTTCAGGTTCCCGCTAATCCAAACTCCAAGATCGTTTTCTAACGAGCTCCATACTGGGTTTTCAGTTCCCAATCGATATGACCAAGGAACATTCTTGCCAAGATGGAGCATCTTACATTTCTGTATGTTAAATGACATACCATTCATGGCCGCCCAATTCGACGCGCTGTCCAAATCCGTTTGCAGTTTCTCACAATCCTCTGCAGAACTTATTGTCGTCCAAATTTTCATATCATCCGCGAACAGGACCATTTTGGACTATATGAGGGGGGGTAAATCATTTATGTACAAAAGAAAGAGGAGCGGGCCTAGCACAGACCCTTGTGGGATTCCACTGGTGGTTTTGAACGTTTGGGATAGCGCTCCGTTAACTTTAACTCTGGCGTCGCGATCTGACAGATAGTCGCACAACCATGAGAGGAGTGGATCACATATTCCTAAACGCATCAGTTTTTGGAGAAGCAAATGATGATTGACTCTGTCAAAAGCTTTCGAAATGTCTAGGTAACAGACGTGGATGCAAGAACTTTTATCCATCTCCTTTGTCCAGTCGTCTAACGTGGGGAGAAGATTTGTGAGACAAGATCGGTGTGATCGAAATCCATGCTGCGCTGGCGAAAAGAAATTAAGCGATTCGAAGTGTGCAACTATTCTTTCCGAGACTATACCTTCCATGAGCTTAGCAATAACAGGTAAAAGTGTGACGGGACGATAATTTGCAGCGTCAGATCGGCAACCGCCTTTGAAGATAGGTGTTATCACGCCAGACTTCCAATCTTTCGGTACGACTCCCTTAAGCAACGAATAGTTAAACAGGCTAGAGAGCGGTTCACAAAGCTGACGGTGACAGAACCTGAGCACATCCGGTGTGATGCCATCCGCTCCTGGGGATTTTCTTACCTTTAGTTTGAGCAAATGACTTGGATTTATCGAAATATCGCACAACGTTTCGATTCCTGTTTCAATTGAATACTCAAAACGTTCCACTAAAACCTTTGGCACGAACACCTTAGAATAGTAAATTGCCAGAGCATTTGCGGTTTCTAACGCTGTTTCAGTTAGTTTTTCGCCATTCTGGATGGGAAAAATACCTGGTTTGACTTTTGCTTTCGCGTTCATGATTTTTATAATAAATTAGGGTTGCGTTCCATTTTCGACAGGAGCATCAATTGGTTCGCTTCCTTATCCTTATCTTCTGTGATGGGTACAATTTTAGAGAAGCTGATCAAAAGGAAAATAGATCACTTTCTTTTGGAGTGTGGGCGTTGGTGTCCACAACAACATGGATTCACCAAAAATTGCACATGCGTAAATAATCTGCTCCTGGCGCGAGAAAGTAGGTGTGTTTTGACTGATTTTGGTCAAGCGGTAGATGTCATTTTTATCGACTTTAGTAAGGCTTTCGACCGCGTGCCACACCGCCCATTGCTCGTCAAGCTGGAGGGTCTAGGCATTCAAGGTTGTCTACTTAAGTGGATCGAGACATTCATCTCAGAACGGTCAAACCGTGTAGAGGTGAATGGAGTTTTGTCTTCAGAGATGATAGCAGGCTCCGGAGTGCCGCAAGGATCTGTCATTGGCCCATTGTTATTCGAAATTTTCGTGAATGATATTCCGGACGCGGTAGCGATCGATTGTCTTTTATTCGCGGATGATCTGAAACTGCGGGCCTCTGTCAGCTCTTCCGATGGCCACAAGCAACTGCAACAAGCAGTTAATGACTTAGTCAGTTGGACATATCGCTGGTCACTGCCTATCAATCAGGACAAGACAGTGGTCATGCGCATAAACTTCGATGACACTGGTGGTGAATACTTTCTTGAAGGTTTAGCCCATTAGAGCGGTGACGGTCGAAAAAGACTTAGAGATTCTGGTTATGCATTCCTTGAAGTCGAAGGCTGACACTCGTCGGAGAATGTGCAGCGCTACCAGGATGCTCTGGGCGATTCGGCGTTTATTTGCGTCTATTACCCCGCAAATGTTCCAGACACTTTTCTCTACGTACATTCGTCCTCTGTTTGAATATGGGCTACCTGTTTCATTTACTCAGTCTAAAGGCGAATGCGACTCCTTGTAGAGGGTACAAAGGAGGGGCACTTAGATGGTTTGTGGGATGCGATGACTCGCGTACGAGGATAGGAGGAGCTTGCTGAAACTCTACCCCCTAAAACTTCGAAGGGTTAGATATGACCTGCTCCTGACACGCTGTATTCTTCTCGGTCAATATGAAGACGAGTTCCTTCAGTACTTCCGATTATTAGGTGAGTCGAGGACTCGGGGACATAACTTTAAGTTGCAGAAGCCTAGAAGGCTGAAGCTGAGTAATGCGAGCACGCTATCCACGCGTGTGGTGAACACTTGGAACTTTCTACCGAGATGGCTCCTTTCTCTACCATTGAACAGCTATTAAAAAGCGCGTTGGATCAGCAATTGTTGAAACGGATGTACTTGATCCCCGGAGTGATATAATGGTGTCCCTCTACTCTCAAAGTTTGCCTTGTCAGCAGAAGTCACCCATGCCTATTACTGTGATGAAGCTTAAACGTGATTTTATCCCTTCTGCTTTCGATTCAGAAGGAGAATATGCTTTTCCTGCTTCATATTGCTTGGCACTTTTTCTGGCTCCAGACTTGTGCTTCATGGTAAACGTTATCTCCACTACCCTTTTTGGCTAGGATGACCTAGGAAGTGGCATTGAAATGAAAATTCTATATAACTTCTTGTAAATTGTCAGTAGGCTGTAAGTAAAATACCATTTTTCATGCAAGCTTTAATCGAATTATTATTGGTTGCTTGTTATTAAAACCCTTTATCGAATTCTTATTGGGTGCTTGTTATCAAAAGCTACATGATTGGTCATTTTCAAAATTCCATTTCCAATATTACGCTCTGCACCCAATTCTGCGCCACTTTATTCATAATGAGCTCTAATGATATCACTCAGCTTTTTCAGGCAACCATTGGTGGCCGCTTGTTCGAAAGTCTGGATGAGTTGAATAGTATGCTGGACGAGTTCGCTCGGGTTCCTGGCGCCCACTATTTAGTCCGAACATCGAAAAAAAATCGAAGCGGCGATTTGGTCTATGTGAAGTATATATGTCAAGGGAAAGGATTCTTAGGAAAACAAACCCTTGGTATTCGACAACGCGTATCTACGGCAACACAATGCCAATCATTTATCAATGTGGGCCGTATGAAGCCCCGGTTCGCATTACGAATAGCAACATGATTCATAATCATGACTTGCAAGGTGGTGCAGCTGAGTCCTGGCACTTCCGCAACAGACGCTTGACGCTTTCCGAACAAGAGATCATACGACCGATGCTGGAATGCGGAGACTCTTCATTCAACATAAGATATTATGTGAAGAGACGTTTCAAGAAAAATTTGACCGGTTCTGATGTGGTCAACCTTCGTCGACGAGCGCTGGATAAACGTAACAATCCTGGTAATTTTGTAAGAATTACAATTTGGAGACCGTAATGTCACTGTCTATATTTTCTATCATTTTTTCAGCCTATATTCGACAAATGGAAGCGGAATACAACGCCAACGGGAAGGCACGAGTACTACTGGACGAAAATAACCGGATGACGCTCTTTGTATTCGTTACCCAAGAAATGCTGAGTTTGTATGGCCGTTTTTCCGATTTCCTTCTCATCGATGGTACATTCCGTACTAATCGTGAGAAATATTTTTTATATCAAATCATGATAGTAGATGGTTGCGGAAAAAGTCTTCCAGTAGCAATAGGTTTTCTTTGGAGGGAAACGGCGGATGACATCCGCACGTTTCTGCTGACCTTTGTAGAATTCGTCGGTGGGTGTGACGCAATGCGAGCTGTTATGTCTGACGGCGCTCCTGCGATAGCGAATGCAGTGGAAGAAGTATTCCCACACGCTGCTCATATACTTTGCAGAGTGCACATGCTTCGCAATGTCACAAGTCGTAACCCCCGGACCGAAGCACTGAAGTATGTACATGTAGCTATAACCACCCGTCGTGTATGGCGTTACGCCTTTGCCATAATTAATATACAACGAGCGGATCCCGTATTTTACGCTCATTTTAAGGGGCAGCATTGTTGCAACTCCCGTATGTGGGCGAATTCTCGACGTCCCAAGGTGGCTACGTACGGAATTGGGGACACCAATATGGTGGAGGTGATGCTTCATGATGATGATAATAATAATAATAATAATAATAATAATCTTCGGTCTAGTGAACTGGTTATGTGATCTAAATATTACAACTGGCAGGTTACACAAGTTCTTTGGGTCAGGAAACCATGTTAGACTGTTGAGAACGCATCTGGGTCAAAGTAATTTAACAAAGATTTCTGATTTTACTTTTCAAATAAACAAGGGAGAATAAGATTGTGAATTATAGGGCGATAATTCTTAACGAGGTTCGAATTACCAGATTTTAAACGGGGGATAATAACCGAATGTTTCAAATGAGTTGAAAAAATTCCGGATTTGAGAGAAATTTTGAAAAGATCTAATAAAAGTAAGGAACAATCTTTACTGCTGTTGTGTAAGATTTCTAATATAAAACCTACACCATCAGGCTTATAAGAAATTTTACTTCGACGGGAAATGTCTTTTACTTCTTGTAAAATCATAGTAAATGAGTCAATAGTATTTAAGTGAACGTTATTGTTTGTCGGTAGATGGTAAAGGTTTTTATTAAATGAGCTGCTGAATAATGAAGAGAAAGCCTGACTTATTGTGGGCGGGTCAGTAGTGACTACATTCTTATTATCTTTTGATATATAATTGAAGGAATTTCACGTTTACATGGGATACATCTATTCTTCGTAAGAGAACTCAAGGACTTAGTCTTTGAGTAACTGCTTGAAGCCTGTTTTCTTGAAGCTCCAGAAAGCGAATTATAATACCTCGGAGAGAAATACATGGCTCATGTGGGCATATAACAGAGAAGAAGTTAAACTTATGATTCGCAGAAGTACAGAGCCGAGCAATCGTTTTGCGAGGAGAATTATTGTGTTATGATACTTCTCCTGATGTGAGAGGTAGACGAACTCTGAAGGCATGCTAAGATGTTATCATGGAAAATCGAAGAAATACGATTGAAGTCTTCAGAAAGTAAAAGGTCTGTCCAGTCGTTGTCTCGGAAAAGATTCTAAAACTTAGTCCAGTTGATATTAGGTTTCTCATCATTGTGAATATATGCTGTAGCGATTGAGTTAAAGTTGCAGTTCGCCACAAGAACTGTGATAGTACACACCAAATGAGAATTCCGGAAGTCGGAATACAGGGGTGTATGGGATGTGGCACCCGGTACAAGAGAATGTTGTAGACAAGTCCTGTGGTTGATGCGCAGCTGGGTCGCTGGATGATTGTTCACAAGTCCTTGTGTAGATGCGCAGCCGGTTGGAGAGAAGACGATGGCTGCCTTAGCAGCAGCTAGCGGCGGCCAAAGAGGAAACGAACTCCGACGAGCGCGGGGTAGAGTCCGACAAAACAAAAGGACTGAGAATCGATATGATATAAAATAGAATAACCAACATTATCCTTCTTATTCACAATAGGAACGTAGAAAGTGTTTGACATCCTTTTGCACATGTTGTGCGATATGAAAGCACACGATAATATTGGCGCAAAATACAAAAAAATACATAAGAAATGACGCTTCATTACACCGCCCCCATTCAGTTTTTGCACTGTCCTCAGTGCAAAAGATGTGGGGAATTTAAAAATGTGCAGAAAACATCGGAGGAAAACAAAATAAAGAATCGAGAGGTGGGAATGTTGAATCCAGCGCCATATCTTGATAATGAAGACATCTTCAGACGGCACGTAGAGGAACGACCACCCGCGTCACCAAATGTAGCGATTGTGGTAAAGTTGCAGTTCGCCACAAGAACTGTGATAGTACACACCAAATGAGAATTCCGGGAGTCGGAATACAAAGGTGTATGGGATGTGGCACCCGGTACAAGAGAATGTTGTAGACAAGTCCTGTGGTTGATGCGCAGCTGGGTCGCTGGATGATTGTTCACAGGTCCTTGTGTAGATGCGCAGCCGGTTGGAGGGAAGACGATGGCTGCCTTAGCAGCAGCTAGCGGCGGCCAAAGAGGAAACGAACTCCGACGAGCGCGGGGTAGAGTCCGACAAAACAAAAGGACTGATTCAATATGATATAAAATAGAATAACCAACATTATCCTTCTTATTCACAATAGGAACGTAGAAAGTGTTTGACATCCTTTTCCACATGTTGTGCGATATGAAAGCAAACGATAATATTGGCGCAAAATACAAAAAGGTATATAAGAAATGACGCTTCGTTACAATGCCGGCTTTTGAAAAAGGCGCAGAACGCAAGTTACCCTATTGTGGTCGCAACCGGGCAGTGAAGCTAAAATTTCAACTATGCTGGGATCAGTACCTAGAGTGAATATCAGGTCTAAAATGCTGTATAGTCTTGCAGGCTAATTCACAGACCATGCCAGACGGGCGATTCCCGCTAGCAGCACGTTCACCCCATGTGATTCGGCTCCGGCAGCACATTCACTCCATGAGAGACGTGACACGGCTTAGTGATTATAGGTTTTCGTGTATCCCACCCTGGTCACCAACGACAATCGACCCACGCAGATCAAGTGCTTTGGCTGACTTCAAAGTGACTGGTTGCGGAGAGACTATGTTCCAGCCTGGAACGAACTGACACCGCTTGGCCAGTTCAATTGTCAATTCCTGATCAGAAGTCTCCTCTGACCAGACTTCTTGGGAGGGGGCTGTGTAACAACATTGTTTTACTGCACATAACAATTGACCTTGATAACTCTTCCCGTTGAATCGTGTTCCGTGATTGCTACCATGCACCTTCGTGACTTTTCTCCAACATTCTTGGGGACATTATTGATGTGGTCAGTCCACTTCAAATTGGTGAGCCCGACGTGATGCACGAATCCTTCGTGTACTACAATTGATAAGCCCAATATCCACGCACAATTCGAGATTTTTTCCGGTACGTCTTTTCCCGATTTACATCGGCGTTATTTTGAGATAATTTTTTTACCTCCTTTAACACGTTTTGTATCAAAACGTCATATGCATCACATCACTACACTTGTTGATCAATTCACAATTAGGGTTAGAACACAATGTACATTGCAGACAGCTTATTTTGTTTACTGCTTGTAAGCCCCTCGTACATCAATCAACGGATCGTCGGGTAGGTACTCTCCTAGAGAGATTATGCACCAGGATTTTGTCAGTCATTTTACGACTGACAAGTATATGTTGACTAAACCCAACCTTGCACCTAAATACACGTGATGACTTTCCTTGTGGATAAAACATTTGTGTTGTTTTTATGAATTCCCTATATTTTTAATCTGTGGTTACTGTAAAGTATTTACTTTTTGGACCATTAAAAAAAACTTTGAATCTTAGGTGCCACAATTCCTATTCTTACAACGCGTGTGATAGACTGGCCACTCTCCCTCGACCTCAGCGAATTTGCTGCAGTGCAAGCTACCGATGTCGGCATTGCACAGCTCTGGGACGCCTATCCTTTCATCACATCTCTCCACTTGCCCGATGGCTTGGGCAATATACTTTGCGACCTATCGCAAAGCGCTTTCCGATACCCTGTCTGCTTTTAGACATCGCATTAGTCACACCATACGCAATCTTTCCCATCCTGGCATTCGTGCTTGCGTTACGTTTGTAACGGAAAAATTTGCATGGTCGAAAGCCAGTGGGTACGTGCAGCATGACACTGTCATGGCACCTACGCCATTTGGAATAATAACCGCTTGTACATCAAGTATATACCCACAATCCGCCGTCTCCACCGTGAGTAGAGTCCGGAACGGCACATTTGTCAATTATGTAGCGGGTATTTAACAAGTTATTATCGCTTGGTATATCCCGTCCATCTTTTTGTACCTCATTAATATAACTCGGTCGTGGCCAAAAATCCATGCACCAGAGATTTTTTCTCACTTCTCAGGCACGCATACACCTCTAGCTTTGGATAACGTGGCACGCGCCACCCCCGGATCACCGACGCTTGTCGCCATCCTATCCGGTAACACGGAATACACGCATCCTTCGTGTACCCCTCAGTACGCATGTACCTCCCGCAGTGGAAACCGTGGCACGAGCCTCCCCCGGATCGCCGACGTCTGTCGCCGTCCTTCCGGTAATCCCTAACATCAGCACACGCTGCACAACACGGGCGCTCTCCCAATACGGTCGTTATTGACCGTGTCAGTAAGCATGACAGTGTCTCAATCGACAGAGTCAAGCCGGCTTTAATGGGCGAGGAAGTTATCCCAAATGACCCACCACTGATCATTATCCCTCTTGTACCTACAGCTAACCCAGAGCCTGCCACTACAGGAACCAAACGTGCCAAACGGCAACACGTTCGATTCGCTGATTTTGTTGTAAATAGTTAATACTTTTATATCCTTTGGCATACACGCGTGCATTATTTCGTACCTCATTCTAATCACTCGGTCGTGGCCCTAAACCCATGCACCAGATTAAACGTTTTAGAGAATGCTGAAAATTCGTAAAAAGTTGGTGTATTTCTAGCAGATGCATGGCATGTTGAAATCCTTAGAAATAATTTAATTGATGAGGGGGGCAATGGATGCTTCAGTAATGATATTTATACGCTTATCAATAGTGAATGTGGAAGGAGATGGTGGGTTACAGATGCACCCTATGAGAGAATCAAGAGAGGGTATTGTGATCCAAATCGAGTCATCTAGGTCATCTAACATATGAGAACTGTATTGTCCTGCCGGAAAATCTTTGCTAACATAAATGAGAATGCCACCACCACGGGTGTGAGTGCGGTGCCTACGAAACATGAAATAGTTGGCTAGTTCAAGTGAAACGTTGGGAATGTCATGAGATGTCCACGTTTCTGTTATGAGAACTATTTCGCACATGTTTGAGAGCAATAGATGTTGAAAGGTAGGAAGCTTAGAAATAATCGGCGGTGAATTAGATAATAGAAGATGAATTTAAGGATACTTACCATGTGTAACCCAGTGGTCTGAAATTGATGGTGCTAATTTAAGTAATGGTTTTGGTAATAAAGAGGAAAAGTTTTCAGCGGAATATACCTGGTTTCCGAAGGGTCCAGGTAGGCATTAAACGGGTTCTCATTCATGAAGAGATGCTGATCTATGGTACCTGACGCGTATTGAAGTGGAATATGGTAGGGTCTTGAAAAGGATAGTGAGGACGGAAATGCTTAGGAAGGAAAGCACTATGAAAAGGAATAATTAGACCAAATGGGTCATATGTGACTCGGAAGTGTCTATGGACGGGATTATAATTATATAAACCATGGGGTGTTTTATATTCATTAAAGTTTCGCTCGGCCATATGCATCCTCTTGATGTGCGGTCCACCTCAGTGTAGTGGCGAATTTTATTTTAATACGGAGAGCACGAGTTTTTAGTAGATTTAACTGGCGGTTGAGCTGTGGGGTGTGCATCTGCAGTGACCGGTTTAACAGTGGTGACATTGCTATCGTGGCCAGGAGTTGATATTGTGGTATCTATGTTTAATTTTAAATCAGCTGCAAAGGGGATGTTACCTGAAATTGGTTTATCTTCAGAAGCTTGGGCTCAGTGTGCAGAAGTCGATGTGGCATTATCAACGACAACTTCCAGGTCTATTTGATTAGGGATATCCGTCGGGGGTTTTGCTACGTAGCAACGCTTGCGAAGGCATTTGCGTTGTAAGGGTGTTTTGTCAGGCTTGATCAACACATTTTAAAATTGTGGAACAGATTTCGAAACTTTTTGATTATTATACATATGCGACGAATAATTTTCGTCAACAGATTTTACTAAAACAGGAGTACAACTACGGTTAGAAGGCTTTCTAAGTCTTATTACAGATGCCGAATCTAAGGGGAGGCCATATCCAGACATTAATAACTTTTTGAGGTTCAGTTAAGGGTATATGTCAGGCTACATTGAGAAGAATAATATTTTTAGATAGGTTTTGACGCTGCTCAATTTTTGAGGTCAGCGACACTATGAATCGACCCGTTTGTTGAAGTAAATCAGAGTCCAACACGTAACTAGTGTCAAGAAGGTATGCTAGGGATTCTAATAGACTGCAAATTTTTGATACCGTGGACAGCTTATCAGCGACGGATTCGATTTTTTTTCTAGGCTCTGTACAGTAGACAGAACCGTGGACATATTTCCATCGAGAACCACCAAACATTTTTTAATTGAGATGTAGTACGGTGTGTTGCTCTTGAAGATTTAGACTGCTTGTAATGAGACATGTCCACAGTATATAGAATAAGTATGCGTAATGCACATTAAAGACTTGCCAATATTTCGAACACCCGCGTTTTCACACTCTTATTCTTTTAAACTCTTTTTGTTATGGTCTGGTTTCCTAGCCTCGCACAGTGTCGAAGAGATACGGAGAGAGATCCGATCTCTAAAGCGACACAAAGCGCCAGGCCGCGACGAGCTCCACCCGTATTTTTAAGGAATGATGCGAGACTGTTGTAGTAGAATTTCACGAGATGTTATCAAAAGTTTGGATTAATGACAATGTACTTGCTTCCTGGAGTAAATCTTTGATAATCACTCACTCACTCATCACCAGGTGACGATGGAGTGTATGCCGAACTGCTCAAAGCGGAAGCCGAAGAGACGCCGAAAGTTTTGCGAGACCTATTGCAGAACATCTGGGGTACTGAGCAGAAACCAGACGCCTTGCGTTCAGGTACTATAATCAAACTTCCCAAGAAAGGTGAATTGAGCTACTGCACCAATTGGCGAGGTATTACGCTTTTATCAGTCACGAGCAAATTATTCTGCCGCATTATTCTCCGACGTGTCTCCAATGCAGTTGAATTTATTTACGACAAGCGCAAGTCGTGTTCATTGACCAAATCTTTGTCCTCCGTCAGATCCTGGAGCAAACACATGAATGGAATGCAGAGCTATGTGTGGCCTACATCAACTTCCAGAAGGCCTTCGATAGCGATCACCGACCAGTGTTATTGAAAATCCTCCGTCATTATGGTATACCATCAAAGATAGTGAATCTCATAAAAGTCTTCATGAGAAGTTTGAAGTTTGAAGTCGCTCACTGAGACGTTTGAGGTTCGTACGGGAGTGAGGCAAGGATGTATCCTCTCACCGATACTGTTCTTCATGACAATAGACTGGATTATGATGGCAGGGTAGCAGGCATTTCATGGACCCCAGCGGGACCGCTAGAAGACCTGGACTATGCGGATGATGTTGCCCTCTCGGCATGCAAGATCAGTGACATCCAGAACAAGAGCGATCGACTATCGGCAATTGGCAAGAGGGTGGGTTTAGAAATTAACGGTGGCAAATCGGAGGTGATGCTGACAAAGGTTCTGGAGCAATCACCAGTGTTTGTGGACGATGAACCGCTCAGTGAGTTTGTTGTTGGCCTCCTTCGGTCGATGTCGACCATGGATGTACATCCCTAACGCGTGAGTGTTCAAGTTTTGCAGCTTTTGAAATACCTAAAAAGTCCGATTCGGGAGGAACAATCTCTCCCGCAGCGCTGGCAATGATAGTCAGAACTCAGTTGAATTGCGTCAGTTGCACGTCGGCGGCGTGATCTGCGTTCAGCCGCCAAGAGCTGTATCTGCTCCACCCCAGCTTGCAGACGACGCTTCACACAGTGCCTCCAATGTGAGCGGTCAAGAGCAAGTTCTTCCTAACTCGCCAGGTCAATGCCAAGAGCTTTCATTGGGGTGTGAATGACGGAAAAGCATGCAAATGAATATTTAGCTTTCATATCTCTTTTGCAAACGTCTTTGTACCGCAAGTGCGGTCTGCCCAATGATCGACTTCCTAGTTGCAACTCACCATGGAGTAGATCTTTCGGAATACGAACATTTTCTATTCTATAGACATGACCAAGCCAGCGCAGGCAGCGCTGTCGCAATAGAGTGAATATGCTCTGTACACCAGCTTTTAAAAGCACTCCAGTTCTTATAACAGAAACGTGGACAACTAATGACGTTCCCAACGTTTCACTTGAACTAGCCAACTATTTTATGTTTCGTAGGGACCGCAACCACACTCGTGGTGGTGGTATTCTTATTTATGTTAGTACAGATCTCCAAGCAGAAATACATAGCTCTCGTATATTAGATGATCTAGACGACTCAATTTGGATCTCCTTACCTTCTCTTGATGCTCTCCTAGGATGCATTTACAACCCGCCATCTCCATCCACACTCACTGTTGATAAGCTTATAAATGTTTTTACTGAGGCGTCCATTTCCCCCTTCAATAATAAGATTATTGCTGGAGACTTCAACATGCCACACGCCTGCTGGAATTCCCCGCATTCTTCAAATAAATTTTCATCCTTCTCCAAAACGATTCATCTTTTAGGTTTCACACAATCTGTGAAGAAGCCCACGAGGCTGTCCAGCGTTTTAGATTTGATTTTTACTTTAGGCACTGATCCCACCAACGTTGAAATCTTAACTCCACTACCCGGTTGCGACCATAATATGATAACTTGCGTTTTGCGTCCTTCGCAAAAACCAGCGCATATACGCAAAGATGAGAAAGTTCATATCAATTGGACGAAGTTTTCGAATATTCTTAGAACCTACGACTGGACAGAATTCTTTCTTTCCTCAAACTTTGAGCGCATCTCTTCGGTCTTTCATGATAACATCTCAGCATGCATTCGAAGTTCGTCTTCCTCTCATATTAGGAAGCGTAAGCGGGACCCAATAAACCTTATGGAGAAAAAGATAGCTCGACTTTCTGCTTCTGTGAACCATAAGTTAGATTTATTTTCGGTTATGCGCAGACACGAACTTTGTAACTCTCTTTCAAATGTTAAGATTCGTCTTCTAGAACGCCAAGAAAGAAAGGCTTTAAACAGTGATTCAATGACGAAATCATTAAATTACCTTTCGAAGACCAGGTGTATCCGGTCAACACATGATATTCCATCCATAATGTACCACGAAGATGATAAAGATATAGTCACTTCTGATGCGGTCACAATAAGTCAGGCTTTCTCTTTATTCTTCAGCAGCTCATTCTATAACAACGCTTACCATCCACCAGCAAACAATAGCACTCCCTTAAATACTATTGACTCCTTTACTTTTTCTGTACAAGAAGTAAAAGACATTTCTCGTCGAAGTAAAATCTCTTATAAGCCTGATGATGTAGGTTTTATTTCAGCCATCTTACACAACGATAATGAAGACTTTCCTTTACTCTTATTAAATCTTTTCAATATTTCTCTCAAATGTGGAATTTTTCCAACTCATTGGAAACACTCTGTTATTATCCCACGTTTAAAATCTGGTAATTCGAACCTCGTTACGAATTATCGCCCTATTAATCATACTCCTATTCTGTCTAGGTTATTTGAAAGGTTAATCAAAAATTCTTTGTTGGGCTACCTTGGTCCAGATGCGTTCTCTCCAGTCCAACATGGATTCCTTAGCCAAAAGTCTTGTGTAACCTGCCAATTAGAATACTTAGATCTCATAACGGCTTCCCTTGACCAAGGACTAGCAGTGATTGTTGTATTCTTGGACATAAGCAAAGCTTTCGATCGGGTTCCTCATACGCTACTCCTTTTGAAGCTATCATGTTTAGGTATTCATGGGCCTTTATTGAGCTGGTTCCGTTCTTTTCTATCTGATCGCACCTTTTCGGTTCATGTTAATGGAGTTACCTCAACTAATCAGCCAATTTCAAGTGGCGTAATTCAAGGTAGCGTTCTAGGTTCACTTCTTTCTCTTATCTATGGTAATGATCTACAAAATGTTGTAGATCACTCTAAGCTATTCATCTTCGCGGATGACATAAAAGTCGTCATAACATCTCCTCCTGGTGAAGTGTCACAGGCCCTGATATCCCTTAACCGTGATCTTGCCTCTCTATCTAACTGGGGCTCACAATGGGGATTAGAATTTTCTGCTTCTAAGACACAATATATGGGATTACGTTGTTCAATCCCTTCTAGCACACTCACGATAAATGGCTCAACCATCACACCTTCTGCAGAAATTAAGGACCTTGGATTTAGATACTCCTCTTCTCTCAATTTTAATGAACAAGCCAGACACCTCATTGCGAGAGCAAGACAAAACTTTAGCCTAATTAACCATAAATTCCTCTTACGCGAGAGTAAAATAGCACTATATAAGATGAAGGTCCTACCAATTCTCGATTATTGTAATATTATCTATTCTCACATGGGTAGGCGTGATTGTTTTCTCTTAGAGAGACTTCAACGTACTTTCAGCAAAATAACTTTGGGCTATTCAAACCCCTTGCCTTATCTTGAAAGGTGTAATTTGCTGAATGTCGAACCACTATGGCTACGCAGAATTCGTCTGAATCTGCTTCTTTTCTTTCGAATCATTACCCAGCAACGAATTAAGCTTCAGTCTGGCATGCGCTTTCACGATTATATCCGATATGATCTGCGCAATCGAGCAAGGCTGTTGAATATCCCTATGTCTCGCACTAAAGTTAGACGTAACTTCTTCTTAGTTAGATATGCACAACTTTGGAATTCCCTTCCTCTTCATTTCCGTATGTGCACATCTACAGGAAAATTTAAAACGCTTGTAGAAACCCTTACCGTTCACTCACTTTCCCAAATCCTTAAGATAAACTCTTCCCTAGACATTCTATACTCTCATGGGATCCCAGGTTTCTAATTCCACATCTTTCTCCACATTTTAGTTTATCATGATGTCCTATTGTATTCTTTGGATAACTGGCCAGTCAAGTGTCAGGTTGTCCGACCTTAGATATGTTGTTAGACATCTTCATCATAACCGAGCGTTTTATAATCATTTTTACCATATGACTATATCCTCAACCGTTATCTGCTTACATTAAACCCATTTATGCATAAAAACATGTTTTTACATAACGTATTTATTATAAAAACAAAAAAAAGAAAAAAAACGCTAAAAATGCCAAAAATATTGTCTTTTTTGTGATCTTTTTTTTATCGTTTATATAAAATGTAAAATTTCACACCGATAACCTCTCACCATGATGGTGAAGAGAATATTTTCGATCGTATTCCAGTGTCTCCGACTCCGAAACCAACTCCGATACTGGTCCTTGCTTCTTCCGCGTAAAACTGATTCTTCTACATGAACCGAAATCCATACTGGCGAATAGTTTTGGTTTCCCTGATTTGACAATTCTTCGACTTTCCTGGATCGTACAACCGGCCCAAACCTCATGCAATTTAAACCACAATCTCTTCTTTTCCCCTCCATTTTCTAAATTTTTTCAATTTAACTTCGGATTTCTATGTGCTTTTTTTTTCAAACACACCCACCATCATTCCGAAGAAGTCAATTTATATATATATATATATAGATAGTATATATCTATATATAGATATATATATATTATATAATATATATATATAGATATCTATTATATATATATATATATCATATATATATTATTATAGTATATATATATATATATATATAAAGGAACTTTCTTTATTTCGAAAATTTATTTTTACTGTGACAATTATATCTTCACACGCACTATTTCCTCCATAATTTTTTCCGTTATTTTCTTTTCTTTCAACCCCTGCTCCAGAATTAATCACATCCCCTTCATTTGATTATTTCGATGCAATCTAGATGGAACTTTATTACTGTGTCACATTGCGCGAAAAAAGTTAACTTTCTTACCCTTGTAAATTTACCATCCTTTATTAATCAGCAAAATGTTCAAAAATTCCGCTTGATAAGGTCATTTTATAATTTATTTATTCTGTACACATTGATAACCTGATCATGTTTTGCATGCCTTGGTTTACCAAGAATAAAGTATTATTATTATTATTATTATTAGTCACTCTGTCCATCCACGATATGTTCAAGATACGACGGATGCTTCCTAGATGGAAGGCATCCAGCTTCCGTTCGTGTCTTGTGTGGGTGGTCCAGGTTTCACAGCCATACACTCAAGCATTTAGTACGCACGCGCTGTATGCCATCATCTGTTTCTTTACAGTCAGCTTGCAGTTACTCCAAACACGAGACTTCAAACAGGACAGAATGACAGCTGCTCTCCCAATCCGCTTATCAATCTCCGTGTCTAGCGAAAGGTTATCCGCAATGGTTGAACCAAGTTATGTGAACTGATGTACTGATTCAAGCTGACAGTTTCCAACAGTTTTAATGGAAGGCGATACAGTCCCTTGGCCAAGGACTTTGGTCTTGCTCATGCTGATTGTTAGCCCAAAGTCTTTGCATGCCGAAAAAAACAGTCTATTAGAGACTGAAGGTGCTATTGGGAGTAAGCAATAAAGACTGCATCGTCGGCAAACAGCAGATCATGGATGAGCA
Source organism: Atriophallophorus winterbourni (assembly GCA_013407085.1). NCBI lineage: Eukaryota > Metazoa > Platyhelminthes > Trematoda > Plagiorchiida > Microphallidae > Atriophallophorus > Atriophallophorus winterbourni. Next base: position 18,507 of record JACCGJ010000737.1, read on the forward strand.
CAGTTCGTACCTTGGTTTGTGCTCTCAACCGGTTCAGGTTGAAAAGATTTCCATCACTTCGCGTGCGTAGGTGAATACCTTCGTCCTCGTCCTGGAAGCGTGCTTCAGAAGCAGAGCAAAGAAAATGCCGAACAGCGTGAGAGCGAGAACACCCTTGTTTGACGCCTCGGCGAATTTCAAAGGCTTCTGAGCTGAAACCGGTAAAATGGACTGAGCCCTTCCTGCCTGAGTGGAACAAAATAACGAGCTTTAGCAGTCTTGGGGGGCATCCTATCAGATCGATCATTTTGAAGAGACCCTCCCTGCTGACGTAGTCGAATGCCTTAGTTAAATCAATAAAAACAACGTATATTGGGCATACGCTGTTCCCGACATTTTTCTTGAAGTTGTCTCAGGGAGAAAATCATGTCAACGGTTGATCTTTTCTTGCGGAAGCCACATTGAGATTCGGAGTAAATTCTATCAGCTAAAACTTGCAGCCGGATCTGTAAGACTTTAGCAAACAATTTGCCTACAACATTCAGAAGGGAGATTCCTCTGTAATTGTTGCAGTCGCCTCTATCTCCTTTATTCTTGAATAGCGTGATGATCTTTGTGTCTTGCATTTCTTGTGGGGCACATTCCTCATGCAAGCACTGAAGAAGCAAATGGTGAAGCGGTTGTAATAATGCTGCTCTACAGCATTTGATGAGCTCAGGTGGAATTCCGTCGTCACCAGGGGCCTTCCCATTCGCTAAGCGGTCGATTGCTCTATTGAACTCAACAAGAGTAGGTGGAGTATCTGGATATTCAATAGTCGGCAACCGCTCGACATTTTCAAATACATATGTTAAAACCGTACTGTCCCTAGAGTAGAGAGAGGAGAACTGCTCTACCCATCTTTCCATCTGCTGAGTTTTGTCCACAATCGGGTCACCAGATACAGACTTAATGAGAGCCGTTTTAAGTTTGTTTGGACCAATGGCTCTCTTGATCCCATCATGCATGCCGTTAAAAAATTTCCAGTATCCGCAGCTTTTTGGATACTGAAGCTAATTTCTGTCCAGTAGTCATTTGCACATCGCCTTGCAGTTTGTTGGACCTTATTTCTAGCTGCTCTCAAAAGTCGTACGTTTTCATCTGTTGGCATACATTTGAAGCTCAAAAATGCTCACCGTTTCTCATCCAACACAGCAGTCATCTCAGAAGCTTTTGCTTCGAACCAGTCGCTCGTTCGAGCTTTTTTCGGACCGAAAGTGGAAAGTGCGTCTCGGCATATGCAGCTTTTTATCGACTCCAAATTTTCTGAAGCCGATTCATGTGGGGTTGTCTTGCGGAACTCAACTGTGAAGGCTTTTGCAAATCGCGCAGCTAGATTAGGTCCGCACATGCGGGTGACGTCAATCCTAGGCTTACCAGACAATTTGGTGCGATGAAATCTCGTGTCGGAATGCTTCAGTTTTGCACAGACCAGTGAATGATCAGTGTCACAGTCTGCGCGTTGATATGATCTGGTGAGAATTACGCTTCCTATATTAGTGCGCCTAACAAGAATAAGATCAAGCTGGTGCCAGTGCTCAGAGCGAGGATGTTTCCAAGAGACCTTATGTTGTGGTTTTGTTTGAAAGAAAGTGTTACTGACACGAAGACTGAACTGTGTGCATAATTCTAAAAGGCGTTGTCCATTTTCATTGGTTTTACCTACTGAGACAGTTTTGCCAAGAATCGTAATACGCACCAACTCTAGCATTACAATCACCAAATACCACTAGACAGTTTCTTTGTGGCACGTTTTTCATGACTGTAATGAGGTTGTGATAACATGCGTCTTTTCCAGCAGTACCAACATAATGGTACCAGTAATGCCCCTCATATTTAGAGTCCAAATCCGTTCGCTCCCGCTGCTGCTGAGTTCCGTTGCTTTAATAATGTCGTTTCGAACGGCAAACCCAACTCCATGCAGTCAATGCTCATCGAAACCCCTTCCTTTCCAAACAAATGTGTAATCTCTTTCTGTCGGTATAAAAGTGTCTGGCAATAGCGTCTCTCGAATGGCAGCCACGTCGACATTCAGTCTCTTTAACTCATTGTTAGTCACAGCAGATTTTCTTACGCCTCTGATATTCGAGACGTCGTCATGAAATAATGATAAACAAAATATCAGATTGAGTAAGAAATCAGAAGTGAGAAGTAAGAACGAATCATGTAAGAGAATAAGAAGAAGAAGAAGAAGAATGAAGGAAGGGAGAAGAAGAAGAAGAAGAGGCAGAAGAAGATGAAGAAGAGAATAATAAGAAGAAGGAGAAGAGAGAAGTAGAGAAAGAAGAAGAAGAAGAAGAAGAAGAAGAAGAAGATAGAATAAGAAGAATGAAGAAGAAGAAGAAGTCAGAAGACGAAGAAGAAGAGAAGAAGAATAAGAGAAGAAGAAGAAGAAGAAGAAAAGAAGAAGAGAAGAAGAAGAAGAAGTAAGAAGAAGTAAGAAGTAAAGTAAGAAGAAGCAGAAGAAGAAGAAGTAAGTAAGAAGAAAGAAGAAGAAGATAGAAGAAGAAGAAGAAGAAGAAGAAGAAGAAGAAGAAGATAAGAAGAAGTAAGAAGAAGAATAATAATAAGAATAATAATAATAAGAAGAAGAAGAAGATATAAGGTGAAGAATAATAATAAGAATAAGGAAGGAAGAAGAAAATAAAATAAGAATAAGAAGTGTAATAATAATAATAATAATAATAATAAGAATAATAATAATAATAATAATAATAATAATAATAATAATAATAATAATAATAATAATAATAATAATAATAATAATAATAATAATAATAATAATAATAATAATAATAATATATTCTTGGATATCCAAGGCATGCAATACATGATCAGTTTATCAAAATTTGAACAGCAAAATAAAATAGTACAGTGCAAGTGACCGAAGTGAGCGGGATTTTTAATTATTTTTTCCGTTCAATGAGGGAAATTAATATACAGTAGGTAAAAAAATTTTCATGTCTAATAGAAATAAAATTTCATTTAAATTATGTCAAGATTTACGAATGGCAAGGATGCAAGAAACAAATGGAGAACAGAAAGGGAAGGTAATTATGGAAAAAGTGGTGTGAATTGTAATGAAGTTGTCATAAAAAATTGATAAATAAATTATATATGAATAAATTCATGTTTTACGGAAAGTTTGGTTAAGAAGATTGAAAAAAATCCATCGCAATGAGAAAATCTAAGAAATTGTGGGGGATGAGAGATGGTGTGGCTAATTGCAGGGAGGAGGCAGTAGCGTGCCGTGCTCCAATACTCTTAAGGATTTGTCGAAAAAATCGAACCAAAATTTGTTCACCAGCCGGATTTTCATTATCTGCAGGAGAATGAATCGCATACGGAACAAATCTCGGGCGGATAGATTTCGAGCCAATCACAGTGATGGTTCGTTTTTCGAAGACACTAGAATATAATGAAAGATTTTCTCTTCACCAGGACGTACAAATTTGTGCTCTCAGACTTTTGGATCTTATTGCTCGCTTTATTAACGGATCTAGACGGTTCTTATATCATTGAACTTGTCTCAACTTCCTCATTCGGAATATACTATTTTCAAGTCGGAGTAACGCGAATTCTTGAAAATCAAAACTTCCAGTTTCTACCCAACATAGCATACGCGTGCAACATTGCTTCCAATCCAGAATAACGCAACAACTCGGATACCATCAGGAAGATCTTGCTATTTGGTATTTACTGACAGTTATTTCAACACTGTCGGATCAAATCTCACAGAACAGCCTGTGCGTCAAAGTGTACGCCATTTTACTGTCCGTTGGATTGCACTGCATCGCATCCACTCGTTTTGCACTCCACCGAGAGACACCGATCGATAATCGAGCGCTTCGCCCAGTGTATCGAACCGATCTCGCGAAATTGTAACAATGACCGACAACGTGACCTTAAACGGACCTGACGTGACCTTAAACGGACCTGACGACGAGGCTTGTAAAAAGTGCAAACTTTGTCAAAAGTTAGTAAGTCCCAGATCGCGTCAAGTCAAATGTTACTTGTGTTCAATTGCTATTCATGCGAACTGCGAAAAGTATTTATCACCCGAATCTGTGACTCTAATTAACAATGAAAAATTACCAGGCATTTGCTATATATGTAATCCATGCAGATTGAAAGTAAATAGTGATTTATCAAGAGCCGAAAACTCTGATTCAATTATGGAAAGACGCATGTTCGCTGTAGAGACGAACCTTAAACGGCTTGAAAACACGTTAGAGTCTTTCCAAACATTTGCGTGTCAGAAAGCACTGAAACCAGTTCTAAACGCAGTCCCTAACCACATCAACCGCAAGTCTTACAGGGAAGCGCTAACTACTACGAAAACGCTGATTTCTCCCGAAATCGACCAAGGTCCCTTCCAACAGCTCGGTACGACCGATGAGTCTGCGAATCTGACCTGCAGTCAAGTGAATGAAAGTTCTGAAATATCGAAGGATGTGCATAGGCTTAGACCGAAGAGTTTGAACACTAAAACCCTCCCAAAGACAAACATTGATGATCTAACGGTAATTTGTAGTAATCTCGTTGAATCAACTTCGCCATCGCTAAAGCAACGCGAAGCAGATGACAGGAATCAATGGAATGACCTTTGCAGAAGCTTAGATATCACTGTCTCACCTGCGTCGCTGACGCGATTGTTTAGACCCCCGAACTCACCTCGTGCGAACACACCCAGGTTACTGCGTGTAGTGCTCATGTCCGTCCAAGATGTAGAAAATATGTTGCTCGCCTCATCCCTCTTAGTTGTAAACAAATCGACTGTGCGAATATTTCCAGACGTTCCTTGGGAAGAACGGCAAATTCGTCGTAATAATCCGGAACTAGCGAAAGAGGCTACAAATCGCAGAGCTGTTATAGTTCATGGTGTACCCATTTCGAACGAAGTAGAATCCAGCAAACGTATGCAACACGATTGCAGTGAATGGAGATTCTTACAAGAGATTCTAGGTTTAAAGGGTATAATAACTACTCATGTTATGCGCCTTATACCGAAAAAAGAAACGCATCAGCCTCCTCCTCTCAAAATATCATTCCGCACAGATGATATGAAGGATAGAATACTCGAGGCGTGGTATCAATGTCGAAAATTTGCACCTCCTGAAATTCGTATTCGGGCTGTATACGACATAAAACGCACGAACACCATTGTTCCTGAAATGACTTCGCTACCAAGTCAATCAAATGCACCTGAGACAAAAAACGTGGAGCAGCCGACCAATTCTGGGTCGGCGAATCCACTAATATGAGCTCTTCATCGTCAACAAAAATCAAATCTCTATCATGCTGTTACACCAATGCTCAGAGCCTTCTGGGCAAGTTTACTGAACTGTATTCACGTGCGACCGTGGCGTCTTGGGATTTGATTGCAGTGACAGAAACCTGGTTGTGTAATTCTATACACGATTCTGAACTTAAAATCCCTCATATGATGATTTACCGAAAAGATCGAGCAACAAAAGGTGGCGGTGTCCTCCTCTACTTACATGAAAGCATCAACTGCACTATACTTCTCTCCCCCGAGTTAGATGTCCCAGATACATTGTTTTGCTCTTTTGACTTACATGATAAACGTAAGTGCCTCTTAGCATTGATTTATCGACCCCCTTCTTCATCATCTGCCGCTGACACTGTTCTTGCTAATGCAATACGTTTTGCATTGAAGCTCACATATTCACATTCGCTCCTGCTCGGTGATTTTAATGTACCGACCCTTGCAACACACATTACTGGTGACGATTCATTCAAAAGCTTTCTTCAAGAAATAATGACTTGCACCCCTCTTTACAACCATGTGCAACAACCAACGCGATTTCGATCTGAACAAACCCCATCTAGCCTGGACCTCATACTTACAAACGAAGAACTCATGATAGAATCTGTTTCCTATACAGCTCCACTCGGATTGAGTGATCATGTTGTCATGACATTTGATTATACTTATCAATACGAACCAGCGGGAAATACTCAACGAACGTATGCAACTGTGAACTATGACTTGCTTCGAGCTCTTGCTACTGCAAATCGATGGGATTTCCTTGAACTCAAATCAGCTAAGGAAATCTGGGAAACGTTTTACAGCCAACTTCGTATTATCATTGACTTATCATCGAAGGTAAAAATAATATCCAGCAAACAGCGTCCGAAAAAGCCTCTCAGAAGCAGTACTCGGAAATGGATGTGTAAACGTGACAATGCCTGGTACAAATACTTGGACGATCCTTCTGGGATAACTTGGTGCTACTACACGTTATTGCGAAATAAGTGTGTCTGCCTCATTCGAAAAGACAGAAAAGATTACCAAATCAGTCTTGTCGAAAAATTCATTATAAATCCCAAAGCATTGTATAGACACGTCAACGACCTCCGGAATGTTAAAATGGGAATACCGCCACTGGTCTCTGGTACTGGAATAGTTACGTCATTTAAAGATTGTGCTAACGTTTTCCGACAACAATTTGCATCAGTTATCTCACAAGTGTCGACCCATAGACAGCCCTTAAACTCTGACAGCTGCAGCCTGCCAATTCTTCAGGGGGTGGAGTTTCCCCCCAACGTTGTTCAAACAAAATTAATTACGATGAAGAGAACAGGCTCACCCGGTATAGACAATATACACGCAAACATTTTGCACAATCTATCTTCCGAGTTGGCAATACCGACATCTTACGTATTCACGACGATGTTCGAGCAGAGCTTTGTACCAGAAACTTGGAAAACTGCCCTGATTAGTCCCATCTACAAGGGTGGTAAAAGAAATGATCCTTTAAACTATCGCCCGATAGCGTTATTACCAGTGCTATCCAAAGTAATGGAGTCCATAATAGCTGATGCCTTACGGAATCACTTTGAGATTAATAATTTAATCTCCGAGGCACAGCATGGATTCAGGAAAAAAACGATCCTGTCTGACAAACTTGCTATTAGCAAAAGAATCTTGGTCTGAGCTACTGGATGCCGGCCACTCCGTGGACGTAATTTATATCGATTTCTCAAAAGCCTTCGATCGTGTGAATCACGAAATACTTTCGTCGAAACTACTCACCTACGGAGTACAGGGTAAACTCCATGCATGGATTAAAGAGTGGTTGATATCTCGTGAGATGTACGTGAGAGTCGAAAACGAACTATCCGAGTCGATTAAAGTTGCCCGTGGTGTCCCACAAGGATCAGTCCTCGGACCGCTTTTGTTTTTAATATATATAAACGACTTGCCTACTGTATTACAGTCGTCCGTGCTTATTTTCGCTGATGACGCAAAGCTTTGGCGCAAGATAGACTCCACAGACGACACACAGAACCTGCAACGGGATCTCGATATGATTCACACTTGGTCCATAGACAACGAAATGCCCCTGAATGCTTCGAAATGCAGCCTATTGTCTCTCAACAGCAAGTCGAGCAAAGAATATTATCTTGGTCGCACTGTTATTAAACCCGCCTCCTCCGAAAAAGATTTAGGTGTGATTATCCAATCAGACTTAGGAAACTCAATGCAATGTCGACTGGCTGCCTGCAAAGCTGAAAACAACTTGGGTCTCCTTAAAAGAGTCCTAGGTTCGTTTGACCCCAATATTGCCTGCAAATTGATTTCAACGTACATCCGTCCTCATGTTGAATATGCTATACCGGCATGGGATCCTTGGTTGAAAAAAGATATTCTGCTATTAGAAACTCCACAGCGCAGAGCGACAAAACTCGTCCTGGGACTATCAAATTATCCATACGAAACGCGACTTAAATTATTGAATTTGCATTCGGCTGAATACAGACGGAAACGAGGAGCACTTATATTCATTTGGACAGTGCTTAATCAAACAAATCATCCTTGCGGTCATTTGTTTCATCTTTCCCATAACACACATCTGCGAGGTCACCAATTAAAACTTTACCAACAGCATAGCAGGTTGAACTGCCGCAAATATGCATTTTCCGTTCGCAATGTGCAACTGTGGAACAGTTTACCTACTCATGTGGTACAATCTGGAACTGTTGAAGTTTTCAAAAAATCACTAGATATCCACATGGAAAAGTATGTTTTTTGTGTTTGACAATAATCTAACAATATTTTGATATTTTTACCATCCGACCCGATGTACATTTTTGTGGGTCTTGTAAAGCATAGCTTTTACATGAATAAAATGAATAAAATAGTACATATTTAAGCAATGTTTTTTAATGTTTTTTAGTTTTTTTACGTTTTTTTCATTTTTTGGTAGATTTTTAATATTTTGCACGTTAAGATAGTAAATGAGACATTTCTAGGCCTCATGAGAAATAAAAGACAGTTATATACATAATGGTGTATAGAAAATGTTATCGAAGGCAATGCTGAGATTAATTTGTGTAAATGCATTTCATTTAAATTATGTCAAGATTTACGAATGGCAAGGATGCAAGAAACAAATGGAGAACAGAAAGGGAAGGTTATTATGGAAAAAGTGGTGTGAATTGTAATGAAGTTGTCATAAAAAATTGATAAATAAATTATATATGAATAAATTCATGTTTTTACGGAAAGTTTGGTTAAGAAGATTGAAAAAATCCATCGCAATGAGAAAATCTAAGAAATTGTGGGGGATGAGAGAGGGTGTGGCTAATAGCAGGGAGGAGGCAGTAGCGTGCCGTGCTCCAATACTCTCGAAGATTTGTCGAAAAAATCGAACCAAAATTTGTTCACCAGCCGGATTTTCATTATCTGCAGGAGAATGAATCGCATACGGAACAAATCTCGGGCGGATAGATTTCGAGCCAATTACAGTGATGGTTCGTTTTTCGAAGACACTAGAATATAATGAAAGATTTTCTCTTCACCAGCACGGTGAGAGGTCATCAAATTAAAATAGTACATCATTTAAGCAATAAGAATGTACATTTGAAACAACATAATGTTTTTTAGTTTTTTTTGACGTTTTTTTTCATTTTTTGATAGATTTTTAATATTTTGCACGTTAAGATAAAAATGAGACATTTCTAGGCCTCATGAGAAATAAAAGACAGTTATATACATAATGGTGTAAAGAAAATGTTATCGAAGGCAATGCTGAGATTAATTTGTGTAAATGCATTTCTAGGGTCAGGTAACCTGACACTTGAATGGCCAGTTATCCAGAGAATACTATCTGACCTCATGATATACTAATATATGCAGATATATAAGCAGATAACGGGTAAGGATATGCTCATATGGTAAAAATGAATATAAAACGCACGGTTACGATGAAGATGTGTAACAACACATCTAAGGGTCCGGTAACCTGACACTTGAATGGCCAGTTATCCAGAGAATACCATAAGACATCATGATATACTAATATGTGGAGAGAGATGTGAAATTAGAAACCTGGGATCCCATGAGAGCATAGAATATCTAGAGAAGAGTTTATCTTAAAGATTTGGGATAGTGAGTGAACGGTAAGTGTTTCTACAAGCGTTTTAAATTTTCCTGTAGATGAGCACATACGGAAATGTAGAGGAAGAGAATTTCAAAGTTGTGCATATCTAATTAAGAAGAAGTTACGTCTAACTTTAGCGTGAGATAACGGGATATTCAATAGCCTTGTTCGATTACGCAGATCATATTGAATATAATCGCGAAAGCGCATGCCAGATTGAAACTTAACTCGCTGTTGAGTAATGAATGGAAGAAAAAAAGCAGATTCAGACGAATTCTGCGTAGCCTAGTGGTTCGACACTCAGCAAATTACACCTTTCATGACAAGGCAAAGGATTAGAATAGCCCAAAGTTATTTTGGTGAAAGTACGTTGAAGTCTAGGAATACAATGACTGATAATCCTTGGTCTAGTGAACTGGTTATGTGATCTAAATATTCTAACTGGCAGGTTGCACAAGATCTTTGGTTTAGGAATCCATGTTGGACTGGGGAGAACGCATCTGGGCCAAGGTATTCCAACAAAGATTTCTTAATTCACTTTTCAAATAACCTACAGAGAATGAGAGTGTGATTATTGGGGCGATAATTTGTAACGAGATTCAAATTACCAGATTTTAAACGAAGGATAATAACCGAGTGTTTCCAATGAGTTGGAAAGGTTCCGGATTTAAGAGAAATATTAAACAGATTTAATAAGAGTAAGGAAAAATCTTCACTGCTGTTGTGTAGGATGGCTGATATAAAACCTACACCATCGGGCTTGTAAGAAATTTTACTTCGACGGGAAATATCTTTTACTACTTTTAAAGTCAAAGTAAAGGAGTCAATTGTATTTAAGGGAACGTTATTGTTTGCCGGTGGATGGTAAATGTTATTATTAAATGAGTTGCTGAAGAATGAAGAGAAAGCCTGACTTATTGGGGGCAGGTCAGTAGTGACTACATCCTTATTATCTTTTTGATAAATAATTGAAGAAATCTCACGTTTTAATGAGATACATCTATTCTCCGTAAGACAATTCAAAGACTTTGTCTTTGAGTCACTGTTCAAAGCCTTTCTTTCTTGACGTTCTAGGAGGCGAATTTTAATACCTGAGAGAGAGTTACATAACTCATGTCGGCGTATAACAGAGAACAAGTCAAACTTATGATTCGCAGAAGTAGAGAGACGAGCAATCTTTTTTTCGAGAAGGGTTATTGGGTTATGTTTACTTCTCTTAATATGAGAGGTAGACGAACTCCGAAGGCATGCTAAGAGGTTATCATGGAAAATCGAAGAAATACGATTAAAGTCTGGAGAAAGAAAAAATTCAGTCCAGTCGTTGTCTCTGAGAAGATTCGAAAACTTAGTCCGGTTTATATAAATTTTCTCATCATTGTGAGTATATACCGGCTTCCGAAAAAGGCGCAGAACGCAAGTGACCATATTGTGGTCACAACCGGGCAGTGGGGCTTAAATTTCAAAGTTGCTGGGATCAGTACTCAGAGTGAAGATCAGGTCTAAAATGCTGGATAGTCTTGTAGGCTTACTCACAGTTTGTGTGAAACCTAAAAGATTAATCGTTTTAGCGAATGCTGAAAATTTATTCGAAATGTGGGGGTATTTCCAGCTGATGCATGGCATATTGAAATCCCCAGCAATAATTTCATTGCTGAGAGGGGCAACGGATGCCTCAGTAAAGACATTTATAAGCTTATCAGTAGTGAGTGTGGAAGGTGATGGTGGGTTATAGATGCACCCTATGAGAGCATCAAGAGAGGGTATGGTGATCCAAATTGAGTCATCTAGATCTTCTAACATATAAGAACTGTATATTTCTGCCGGAAAATCTGTATTAACATAAATGAGAATACCACCATCACGGGTGTGGGTGCGGTCCTTACGAAACATGAAATAGTTGCACCCTATGAGAGCATCAAGCGAGGGTATGGTGATCCAAATTGAGTCATCTAGATCTTCTAACATATAAGAACTGTATATTTCTGCCGGAAAATCTGTATTAACATAAATGAGAATACCACCACCACGGGTGTGGGTGCGGTCCTTACGAAACATGAAATAGTTGGCTAGTTCAAGTGAAACGTTGGGAACGTCATGAGATGTCCACGTCTCTGTGATGAGAACTATTTCGTACGGGTTTGAGATCAAGAAATGTTGAAGGCCAGTAAGCTTAAAGATAATCGACCGTGCATTAAATAATAGAAGAATATTTTTTGAATACTTAACATGCGTAACCAAAAGTGATTTAGATGAGTGGTCTGAAATGTATGGTGTTAATTTAAGTAATGGTTTTGGTAATGAAGAGGAACATTTTGCGGAGAAAAATGTTGCATCGGTATATACCTGGTTTGAAAAGGATCTAGGTAGGTATTAAACGGGTTCCCGTTCATGAAGGGACGCTGATCTAGGGTACCTAACGTGTATTGAAGTGGGAAATGTTAGGGTCTTGAAGAATACTGAGGACGTGAATGCTTAGGAAATAAAGGACTATGGGAACAGGCCAAATGGGACAGATGTGACCGGGAAGTGTCTATGGACGAAGTGATAAGTGTATAAACCATGGGGTGGTTTATATTCATCAAAGTTTCGCTTGGCCCATGCATACTATTGATGTGTGGTCCACCTCGAGGTAGTGGCGAATTTGCCTTGAATACAGGGAGCACGAGTTTTTTGGTAGATTAACCTGACGATCGAGCTGCGGGGCGTACATCTACAATGACTGTTTTAACAGTGGTGAGATTGCATTCATGGGCAGGAGTTGTGGTATCAATGTTTAAATTAGGTTTAGCTATAAAGGGGATACCACCTGAAGTTGGTATATCATCAGACGCTGAGGCTCGGGGTATGGGTGTTGATGTGGAATTATCAACGTCAATATCCAGGTCTATTAAATTGGGGATAACTGTTGTGGGATTTACTGCGTTGCAACGCTTGGGAAGGCATTTGCGTTGTAAGGGTGTGTTGTCTGGCTTGATCAACACATTGGAAAATTGAGGCATGGATTTTAAATCATGTTGATTATTAAGTATATGTAACGCATAATCTTCGTTAACACATTTTAATAATAACGGGGCACAACTGCGGTTAGAAGGCTTTCTAAGCCTAATTACAGATGCCGATTCTAGGGGAGGCCATATCGAGACATTACTATATTTTAAAGGTCCACTAAAGGGAATCATTTGCCTACATTAAGAAGAATAATGCTCCTAGCACGGTCCCGACGCTGCTCAATTTATGAGGTCAGCAACACTATGAATCGACCCGTTTGTTGAAGTAGATCAGAGTCTAACACGTAGCGATGGTTAAGAAGGACAGCTAGTGGTTCTAATATACTGCAAATTTTAGAAACCGTGGACAGCTTATCCGCGACTGATTCAATCTTGTTTTCTAGGTTCCGTACAGTGGACAGAACCGTGGACATGTTTCCATCAAGAACCACCGAACATTTTTTTAATTGAGATGTAGTTCGGTGTGTTGCTTTTGAAGATTTCGATAGCTTGTAATGAGACATATCGGCAGCATAAATATAAGTGTAGTGCAGATAAAAGACTTGCCAAAATTTCGAACACCGCGCGATGATGAATATAATATATATAATATATATAATACGCGGACTACATGCACAAGGATTCACGGTGCAGACGGCAACGGAAGCAGCGGCAAACAGGAACCACTGGCGTGGCGTTGTCTTCGCCTCATGTGCCACCAGGCACGGAGAGGACTGAGTGAGTGAGTATTCTTTTTAACTGATGGATTTTTTACTTTGATGACCTCTCACAATGCTGGTGAAGAGAATATCTTTCATTGTATTCCAGTGTCTTTGAATACCGAAACATCACTTAAACTGGCCCGAAATCTATCCGACTGAGCTTTGTTCCGCATGCGAATAAAACTCCTGCGAGGCCTTCAATCGGCCGTGCATACAATTAATTTCTCCAAGGGTAAAATGCATCAAATATTTTCGGATCAACTGAGGTCAAATTTGGACGTGCACTTTAGATCGAAGTACGAAATACCGGGACTTGCAGCGAAACGTTTGACCCAAAGCTTTTACTAGTAAACTGGATCGTATGTCAATCAATTAAGACGGACAAGAAAAATTGTTCAGTCGACAAATTGTAACTCGATGTCAGGACATGTTTATCATTTTTCAAATTTGTGGTGAAATTATTGTAACAGCTGAAAATTCGTTTGTACGAATAAAGTCAATTTCTTCTTTCTTCTTCTTCTTCTTCTTTCTATAACGAAAAACCAGCTAATGAACAACTTTTGTTTCTATTCTTTTTTCAGATTACTCAACCAAACATCCAGAAAAAGTCAATTTATGCATAGATCATTTATTTATTTATTTTATTATGACAATTTCATTACTATTTGAACCACTTTCTCCGTAATTACCATCCATTTCTGCTCTCCAATAATCCGTATCCTTGCCATTCGTCAATCAAACAATAAGTTGAAGCAACTTTATTGTTATCAGACATTAAGTATTTTGTTCTTACAAACTGTAATTTCTTTTCCTTTATTAAACAAAAAATGTTCACAAATTCTAATCGCTTTTTATATTTTTTCTTCTTCTGAATCAAAAGCAGAAGGGAAAAAATCCCGTTGGAGCTTCATCACAGCAATAAACATGGGTTACTTCTGCTGGCAAGACAAGCCCTAAGAGTAAAGGAACACCACTATATCACTCCGGGGATCAGGTTCATTCGTTTCGACAAATGCCTACCTAACAGTGTTTGAATAGCTGTTCTGATAGTAGAGACAAGAGCCCTTTCGGCAGTGAGTTCTAAGTGTTCACCACTCGCGCAGATAGCGTGCTCGCATTACTCAGCTTTAAACTTCTAGGCTTCTGCAACTTAAAGTCATGCCGACGATTCTTCGACTCGTCTACTAATCGGAGGTACCGGAGGAACTCTACTCCATGTTGACCGAGAAGAATACGACGTGTCAGGAGCAGGTCAAAACTTTCCCTTCGATGTTCCAGAGCATCCTGGTAGCGCTGCCTATTCTCCGACAAGTTTTAGCCTTGAGCTTCAAGGAATCCATAACAAGAATCCCTATGTCTTTTTTCACCGTCGTCGCTCTTATAGGCTTATTACCCAGAAAGTATTGACCAGCAGTGGCATTCGAGTATATGCACATGATCACTGTCTTATCCTCATTTATAGGCAGTGACCAGAGATGTGTCAATCTAACTAAGTCATCAACTGCTTGTTGCAGTTGCTTAAGGCCATCGCAGGAACTGACAGAGACCCACAGTTTCAGATCACCCGCAAATTAAAGACATTCGATGGCTACGGCATCTGGAATGTCATTCACATAATTTTTAAATAACACTGGGCAAGGACATATCCCGGCAGCACTCCGGTGCTTGCTATAATCTCTGAAGACAAAACTCCATTTACCTCTACAATGTTTGACCGCCCTAATATGAATGCCTCGATCCACTTAAAAAGACACCCTTGAGTACCCAGACCCTCCAGCTTGACGAGCAATCGTCGGTGGGGCACGCAGTCGAACGCCTTACCTAATTCGATAAAATGACTTTGACCGCTTGACCAGAATCCGTCAAAGCACACCAACGTTCTCGCGCCAGCAGCGGATTACTGACGCATGAGCGATTTTTGGTGAATCCATGTTATTGTGGACACCAACGTCCACGCCGCAAAACAAAGTGTTCTATTTTCTTTTTGATCATCTTCTCTAAAATTTTACCGATCACAGAAGTCAATGTGACCGGCCTGTGATTAGCGGGACTGATAGGGTGCGCACTCTTAAACATAGGTTTATTAATACTCTGTTTTCATTTCTGCGCCAAGACCCCTAATGCCACAGGTTATTTAAACAACCTGACCAGCGGATCGCACAACACGTCTGATAATGCTCGTAAAACCAACGGGTGAATACCGTCTTGTTCTGGCGCCGATTGTGTGTCTAAATGTTCCGACAGGAGTCTTACCGTCTCTACATCTACATCAAGATCAGACAGGACCTCACAGTTCTTAGAGATAGAAGAAGGATCACTGTCTTCGAGGCAGAACACGGAGGCCTATTGCTTAACCATGGCTTGAGCTTTCAATCCATCCTCAGTAATGTCTACCATTAGTATCTATAAATTTAGGGATATATGGCGATGCCTTTGTTCGGCGATGAATGTATGCGAATAGCCGTTTTGGTGCACAAGTAGACTCGTCAACCAATCGCTGCACTTACAACATACGTTTACTGCGTTTCAATGCCATGCAAAGGTTTCTAGCTTGCCGACAATTGTCATAGTCAGTGGCGTTTTTCCGGCTTACAAATATCGTTCAGAGCTTTGAAGTTGCCGCAAAAGTTTCCGAAGCTCATGTCAAACCAAAGGAAACCTTTCGCCTTGAGACGACGTGTGGACAACAGAACAAGCACCCCAATAACTGTCCAGATATCATTCCGGATTACCATCCAACAATCTTTTACAGCTGATTGATCGAAAGACCAATCGAGAGTTGGAGCAACATCCCGTAACCTATCCTGCGTGGCTATTACCTTAGGCTGAACAAAGCGACGATACCCTATAGGTACCCCACTCCACATATTCAAAACCTGACAGCCAGTAACCACGGATGTACCATTTTCAGTAAGGTGGACTTGTTCGGACGTCAAACCAAATCCCAGTAGCCGAAGCAAATATCCCGAAGGCGGCCGTTACCCTTCCATTTCGATTCCATGACTTTGTGCAGATGTCTGTCGGTCTAGGTAATGCGGCTAAAACTATCTAACAATTTAAGGATAAGGTTTGCAGTGGCCACGGTCGGGCTTACGTCTAACTTCATGATGTACTGATCGCTAGCACCTCTAAGGAGCATATTCGTCACCTGTGTGCGCTTTTCGATTGTTTGTCTAGTCATGGGGTTATGATCAACGCAAACAAATGCTGTTTCGGTCAGACCGTGGTCGATGTTCTAGGTCATAGACTCTCGGCTTCGGGTATCGAACCACTGGATGAAAATACAGCAACAGTAGTATCCTAATTCAAGAGACGTTGTCCAATCCTCCGGAGTGTTGAGTAAATTTGAGAGACAAGATCTGTATCTGGGAAACCCATGTTGTGAGGTGCAGGGTAGCAGCGTAACGTGCCTGTAATTTACTACGACGACAGCCACCACTGTAAATTGGTGTTATCACACCAGCTTTCTATGCTGACGGTACACAACACGTCGCCATGACTACGGATGAAAACATCCGATAGACAGTAGGAAAGGTGTCTATAACATGCACGAAGAATAGCTGGGATAATGTTGCCCACCCTGGCACTTCCTCCTATTTATTCGCCGTAGGTGTCGTTCCACAATGACGTGGACAACTATTGTTTCGGTTAAATGTTCTAATAAGTTTGATAAAACAGAACACTTGGGAGTAAAATCTAGCATGAGCATACGTTGTCTCTTGAACTGTAGTAGTCATTCCTTGTTATGTTGGGAGCGAAAAAACACCTGGATTTACTTTTGTTCTTTCATTCACAATTTTGTACTGTATTTTGGATTATATTCCATTCTTTCCACGATGCGTTGCTCGTACTGTTGTTTGTCTTACCGAGCGAGTGGGAGGTACTTTGTTATGTATTCGGCACAGTTAAAACCAAGTTGCAGGAGTAGCAAGATCACAATGAATGCCCCAGGCTCGTCTTTTTAGTGAAATCCATTTTCTGGTTTTACTGCAAACAGTGAATCAAAAGGTGTCGTTAATTTAACCGGGAATATATCGAGAGTTTGATTGGATTTGCAACTGGAGGTAGTTCAACAATTACTTGCAATGTGTATTTAAGTCACTGAAATCAAGTTGGACTTCTTTAGGTTAACAGAGTCTGAGTCTCCAAAAGTTGACTTTACGGATAACCTTCGTCTTGTCGCTGTGTCTCGAAGCATTGTAGACATAATCGAACAGGAGAACCACATGGTCACACCACCTCAGTGGAGCTTCATAGGCGATTGGTTCGGTAGCCATTGTGTTCAAAGTAAAAACAAGGTCTTGTATGGTCAAAGACGTGGTTGTATAAGGGTATTAGGTCGAAAGATTTGCGAAATTTGTGCTCCAGTGAGTTCGTTCGATGCTGGCCTCGTGAGTATAGCCGTGGAAGGTTGAAGTCACCGATGATTAGCATTTGAACGTGCTCTCGAGCGTTGAGGCGATGAATTCTTCTAACCATCATATCGTTATGTTCTGCGGTCGATGTTGGTGATCGATATATGACCCCGATTGTACAGCTGTCAACAGATTCCAGAGCATCACAGCGTGTCAGTGAATGAAAGATAAGTATCTGAGATTATGTTTATCTTTAGTCGCTTGTGACAATACAACGCAACACCACAAGCCAACGTCACGACGGTCACAGCGTAGGAGTGTCCTATGGGGAATGGAAAGTTCACTGTCGGTCATGCTCGATTAAAATTGATGTAGATAAATTATTGTCAATTAGTTCTGAAAAGAAATTTTCAATTTTTTCAATTCAAATGTTGAACAAATATTTCCACTAACTTATATTTCAAACGAATTATAAACCTGATATTTACAATATTTTCGCTTCCTGTTGTTTAAATCTGCTGTATATTTCATACGCTTTCCTCACCCTGATTCATAATCGTTTTTTATTATCATGAATCCTGTTGACTTGGAAAATGCTCTCCAAGAGGAAGAAATGACATTCTTGCCAACAGAAACTTTGAAGAATCATAAGAATGTCAACAATGAAAAATGCAACAACGCATTATTGACGCGAGAGGATTTAATAACTTTGGACAAGCGTGAACCAAAGTGGCGACGATTTCGTATTATATTAATGGTAGCGTTCTGGGTGATTTGGCTTGGGTTGTTGATTGCAGCGATCGTAATAATTGTGCTCACTCCTAAGTGTCCTCATGTTCCATCGCTGAATTTTTGGCAATCAAAAGTTGGTTTTTGGGTCAATCCTTTTGCTTTCCGTGATTCCGATAAAGATCTAGTCGGTGACTTCAAAGGTAAATAATTCAAAAATCTATTCATAATATCCTAGGTTTAATTGAACAAAGTAACTACATCAAAGATACGTTGGGCGCTGGATACGTCATCATCGATAACTTTGTTGCTAATCAATTTTCTGGAAGCGGTACCCGCCTGGGATTAACCACAGACTTCAAGCTTGTGGATCCCGCATTAGGATCTAACAATGATTTCCGATCGCTTGTGAAAGCGTATCATAAAAAGGGGCTTCAAGTTGTCGTCACTTTGGACTTCAATTCGGTTTCAGAAAGTCATGCTTGGGCCACTATGTATGCAGCACCGAATGTTCAATCATGGGTATGTTTTTCGCGTAACTTATCTCCTTCAGGTCACTAGATCATCTGAACGAATGCAAAGTTCGACTTATTCTGCTTTTGGACATGGCACTGTTGACCTCGATTTGACAAATCCTGCCCTTTTGGAAGAAATAAAAGTAACCTATTCTTGAAAGCGTCATTTCAGGGTGTGGTTGAATATTGGTTGAATGAGGGTGCTGATGGTATACTGCTACACAACGCAGCTTATTTTATTGAAGATGCTGCTCAAATTCGGGCTGCGCCTGATACATCGGTGCGCATTTCATTTAATTTATTTTTAGACCACTTGGTTCATAAACGCAAAACCAAGTCAAGTGTATCGTCCAGAAAGTGTTGCTGTTGTTCGTACTCTGTATGAGATCACGAAGAAAGTTTCGTCGAGAACCGGTAAACAAAGGTATATGCAATACTTTTCCATATTTTAAAGATTACTTGCAGTTAATGGTGGAAACACTGGGTTTGGTGTCACTGATTCTGTAGATGAAGATTTAATGTTTCTTGGATCTGATAAGGAGCCTGCCGCTGATATAATCGTGAGCCGTCAGTTTGTTCGTAGTCGTGGCAAGTAAGTTAATGGATTATTATATCTTTCAGTGCCCAAGAATTAGCCGCATCTCAGCTCATACATTCTTATTCTACGGTGTATGCAAATAAACATAAGCGTCTAGCACTTGCAACCGCAACTTCAAGTGATGTATATCATGATAATATAATTTCATTGGCGTCCATCCTTCTCCTGCCAGGTAATTTATGCCCAAAGTTTTTGCAAAATGTCATTGTGCATTTAATAATTCCTACTTGACCTGAATCTGTTACAATGTCTTAATGAGGGCCCCTTGGTGTTTAATCGCCTATTATGTTTTGTGATCTGTAATTTTATGGTTTCTGCAATGACACCAATGCTATTAAGCATACATACATACATATATTTCCATTTCACTTCAGAAGTGTTGTAATTCAGATAAATTTCTAAACCTCTGGTGGTGTTCCAATCATCTTTACTAGGGTTTCATTCGCTTACTACAAGTAACTACATTTCGTCAACTAAATTCATAAGCACTCCTGATTTCCAGGTTCTCCTGTTATTTACTACGGAAGTGAACTCGGTCAAGCTTTAACTGGTCGAATACCAAGCTCACTTACAGTGTATCCGAAAAATAAACTCCCACTGGTCGATGATCAGCAGCTTTGTCACCTACCAATGCCGTGGGATCTTGATGGGAAAACGTTTTCTCCAGATATTTCGGACGATACCTTCGCTGACTTACAAGATGCCGTTGGAATACGTGAAACTATTGAGGTATTTGATTTTAAACCCACAAATGTTGCTTACTCAATAGTTTTTTTAATTTTCACAACATACTTTTCTTCATTCAATTATCTGGAACAACGTGCATCAGAGTGTAATCGAATAAAATGTGGTTGAGTCGGAATAACATGGCACAAACAACAGTTATCATTATGTTTGCTCCAATTTTCCCGGATATTTTTCATACACCATCGCTATGATTGTTTCTCATTCGTTGTCGATGGCCTAATAACACGTCCGTTCTTCATCTGGCAAATTTCCATAAGAAGCGAAATGGATTTGATTATCCCAAATACAAACATTATTCAGAATTTTATGACTACGGAAGAATGTTTTAGTTTGAGAGACTAACACCGCTGGATCGAGAACTGCCTGTTTCTCTGAGCCCTGTGGGAGAAATTTTCACTCCCGAATCGAAATGTTTAGTAATTCGGAAAGCTGCGAAGCATGAAACACTCATGTGCTTGTGAAGTACATACATAATCGACTGACCGAGCAGGAGACTGCTGTTTTATTTTTCCACATTAATAGGATTTTTAAAATAATTCAAGCTTCACAATAAACTTTCAGCTTGTCACTTGAATTCTTTATGTTTGTCGTTGATACATCCAGATACATTCCCGTTATGCTATTACTATTTTTCGTAAATTCTCGTTCAGACTGCTACCGCTGCTGGTCGTGGAGCTTCACCATTCCAACTGGTTCAATCACTGATCAAGATGCGTGAAAGCCCGAGTCTTCTCTGGGGTGAATTTAAACTACTCCCGATTAAACATCTGGTATGCATTCCCGATATAACATCAATAACTATCGCATAATCCGCGAGATGCCACAGTTAATTTTTCATGTACCTAATAATTCTGAGCGAATTCAGTTACTTTTGAGCTACTGTTTAGATGTCTGAGTTGCATTAGTATTGACGCACTGCTGCGGTCATTCAATAAATCTTCTGTATGTAAATTTCCGATTTACATGGCCTTAATGGCCATTTCAAACAAATCAAATTTGATGAGTTCGTGATTGCGATAGTCTTTGTCAATATCTCGGCATTTTTCCACTCTAAGCTGCTGGAAGTTTGAATTTGAACCAACAAATCCTTCAAGTGTAGTCGCTTTGTCGATTGTCGTTCATTCTTTTCAAATCTGAAAAATCTCTGTACATTTCGAATGTAATCACTATGATTCCATTTATTTTTAATGATCCATTCAATGTAGCTCTGAATTTAATCCATGATGAGATGAGGAACTTTTTCAATCATGCATCATATATTGTAGCCAATAATACTATATAGCTTGTTATTGGTAATGAACTGTAGTTCATAACACATTGCAGTTTTACCGTTATTATCATCCGCATTTCGGCTGATTCAGCCTGGTACTTTTCATCTCACATGCAGAATTTCAGACTGCGCGGAATATTTTATGTTGCAATTTCGTGGCTCATAACTTCAAGTGACAAAAACAAACCTGATGTTTACTTAGTACTCTAAACGTTTAAGCAGCGTGTGTCAAGCAGATGGATCAACTATTGCTAGTGCTGAATAATGGGCCGAATTTTGAGTGTTTGATTATTCTCCTTTTTTCTTCTGCTGTATTTAATATTGCTAAAAT
Source organism: Atriophallophorus winterbourni (assembly GCA_013407085.1). Taxonomy (NCBI): domain Eukaryota; kingdom Metazoa; phylum Platyhelminthes; class Trematoda; order Plagiorchiida; family Microphallidae; genus Atriophallophorus; species Atriophallophorus winterbourni. The sequence goes on from JACCGJ010000737.1 coordinate 40,189, forward strand.
TTATCTTTGATCTTTCTAGGGTAATTCGATGGACGCGGAAATGTTTGAACGCAGGGCAAAAGGTTATCCATCTTTTGTTATCGTACTCGTGGACACACCCCTTCGGTTTGAACGAATGATATACTTTCCTGACTACTGCAAGAAGTTTACTCCACGTATTATCTATCCACCTTCGTCTACGTTGGATGTGGACAAATTGGTAGTCGGAGATCGAGTCTACTTAAAAATCGAAAACGGGCCGGCGGTTTACGTTTTCCAATGCCATGATGCTTAAGCCCAAACGCTAAGTAGTTGTTGTACTTTGCTCCAATACAATACCATTTCTGCGCTTTTGTGTACCCTTCTTTCATAGCTGTGGAAAGGCTTGCCCGGAGTGTGAATTATTTACTGGGTTTGTTCGTGTAGGAACTCGTATGTTTGTAAGCATGCAATCACATGCCTGGTTCAGACAAAGTGCCGCTCAGTCATACACGGCACGTTGGCTAACATACTGTCAGTGCTCGAACCTAGACAGTTATACCTGGAAGTGCTGGTGAAACCTCTCACATGTTTTCGCATGCAGGTCAGTACCACTGTCCTCTCAATTTAGTACGGCGTTAGCTGCGCAGTACAAAAGTACTATACGATTGCACATCCTTGTCGTACGTAACCACAGATACATTTCGGGGAAGCATCCTTTTTTACATGATGTAGTTAGCATTCCAGTAATGTAACGGATGCTAACTGCTCTGACATACAGAAGTTCATTAACAACTCGTTGACGTGTAGCTCAACGGTCTGCATTGCGTTGTCTTATTAAAAGCAGTGATTGACTCTGATTGCGACAGTTTTGTCATTCGTAACCCAAATTAGCACCATAGCGCGTCCTGTTTTTCTCAGTAGACATTTTAGTTTAGAGCGCTGCTCATGTCTAGTTGGTTCTCGTGTTTTTTAATAAATATGAGCTAAGAATTTGAGCCCCGTTCATGAAGGAGAATAGTACCTCCAGTAACGAGATGTTCTTCCAAAACTTAGCGTTGCTCTTATTGCTGCTATACCAAACATTTACCCGCGTTTAGCCTCGAAACTTGTAAAACGTTGCTCAAAAATTAAATTCCAATGGGTTAATTTACTGTAATGCAGCATGGAATTGTGTGTTATTACTTCTGTACCAAACATTCACCAGCGTCTCGCTTCGGACCTTGTAACAAGTTGCTACTTATAGATTATGGTGCAGATAATTCCATTCAATGATCATTATTAAGGGAGTGCATTTAATATGGGCTGTAGGAAGGTAAATTTGGGAGATTGTTTCTCAAATTGTCTGTTCGGGTTTAGCATACTTTAAACGAAAGATAATAATTGTCAACCTTTTTGATTCGAATTTTACCCACTATTCAAGTGGATCGTTCTGATCAAACGCTATGTTCTAGGAAATTCTGATTTTTAGCAATTGATAATCAGCAACCTGGTTTTTATGTGGTGGTTTTTATCTCATATGCATCATGTGGATTGTAGCTTGCTGGGTTTATGGTAAAGGATATGCCGTTTCGCGCTAAAAACTGCCATAATGTGGGCGACAAATATGACAATTCACTCGAGGTCCTAACTCTGGTCTACTATGAAAAAATATTTAGTTGCATGCTTCTCCGTAAAAAAACACCCCACGACCGGTTTCGTGCTGTTTGCACTCATCAGGGATCAGGATCCACATGCGCTTGGAACAGAGGAGGAGTGGTAAACAAGGAGCGCTTGTACGCCACTGTTATATAAGGCTGGTGCGACCAACCTGTTCAATCACATGTGTCCAAACACATGTTTAATGTGGTTAAACCCATAACCATGAAACAAAATATTCATTTGCATGCTTTTCCTCCACTGTTTCAAGCGTATGCGGATCCTGATCTTACTGTCCCTACCTGATGAGTGCAAACAGCACAAAACCGGTCGTGGGGTGTTTTGTGACGGTAAAGCATGCAAATGAATATTTTGTTTCATGGTTCTGGGTTTAACCCCATTCGACATGTGTTTAGACACATGTGATTGAACAATTTAGTCGTACCAGCCTTATCCAACAGTGGCATACAAGCGCTTCTGTTCTACTATGTTTTTCATCCACGCCTCCAGGACGATGTAACGTAAATCACATCGTACTTGGAGGACAAAGCATCTGACACTAGCCACTTTCGATTCTTATCCTACAAGGCAGGGAAACGCCATTTGGTCAAGTGTTTATTCCGCTCATGAAGAATTAAGCACATGCCTATCATTTATCGGCAAATCCACATCACAAACCCCAATCCGGCTGTCACTTTGATCTTATTTTTCAGTCAAGTTTGTGCCAAGCGGTTAACCACAAATCCCAGCCATGTTGGGCTTGTTTGACAGACATTGTTAAATGGAAAATTATTCAATACCTGCTTATTTTCTCGATCTTATCCGTTTTCCGAGCATGTTTACACTCAAACTGTCTTCATACAAACCCAATTTTACGGTCGTTTAACGCTTCCTGTTCATGTGTTTTATGTACGGCATGGTTTATATTATCCGATAGCTCATTATTGGCACTCTACGTCAGTGCGCTTCACGGCTCTACAATAGCACATCCCATTTACATTGGCCGAAGCAATTTCGGCCTCGAATGGCTGTATCGAACTTAATATTTAATATAGCAAGATAACATGCGATATTTAAAGGCCCAATTGTTGTCCAGCATAGACAACTGGATGCTTATTTGATATGCATATTTTAGCCATCATAACGGGTTCCGTTGGCATGGTAAACTTGTAGCTCTCTGATCTGTTTTATCTCAGTGAGATGTTCGGATAATTTTATTTCATTGTTGCAATACGTGAGAAAGAACGACCATCGAAATTTTTGTGCTGTCTCATTGTTCAGTTGGGGCACGCGAGTAATTGTTCACTTACGCTAGACAACCTTTCAGTCATCGTAGCGAGGCTATTCTTCCTATACAAAACCGGTATTCCACCATGAGTTTATTACATCCAGAAACCTATGTTGTTGGCTTAACGATGTCAATGACGACGATGATGGACTGTGTCCTCACATTCGCACGATTCATGGGCCGTTTTGCAATCGCTTATTTAGTGATCCTTTGACCGAATTTACTAACCTTGACAAATCTATAAAACAACCTGCGTATCTACCTAAGAATCATCGTCGTTGTTTAATTCATGTTCATGCACCATAAAAATCCCTGACGTTGAGAAAATCACTATGTTATGTGAGTTTCCGATGTTGCCACACAGCTGGAGACTACATGCGATTAAACGAGTGATGATGGTGACGGGACTGCTGTGAGCGTTTGTCCACTTTTGACTGTGTTTGATTAAAACGCTTCAAAATGGCAATATTTGGTATTCATAGAAATAGAAACTCTTGTTGTGAGTTAAGGTATCACCTGTGGTATAAAGCAACCTGCAATATCAGGTGGAATCTTCGGAATGTTAGATTAGTTGTTTTATATATTTCATGCTAAGTTCAATGCAAATTGTGAAATGCACATATTCAAAGTTCACGATAAAATATACAATGCGTTTGTCATACTACCGGAAGGTCAAGCTCTAAGGAAATATTTAACCACGTAAACTCAGAATCCCGAAACTGTGACCAACATTTGATTATAATACAACTTTTAAAGCGAGTCATGAAAGTGCAACTGGGGTAAATCGTGTGGTTTATTTAAAAAAATAATTAAATAAAAGTAAGTACGCGAAAAAATGGGCACAGTAGACATATCTTTTGTTTCGGCTAATTAGTGCCATATCGCATTCCTTCGGTGGTTTGTAAGTTAATAGATCATCTCGGTATGAAATTGTTTTGTCACATAACCAGAAAGACGTGGCACTCTTGCCCTGCCGCGGCATGGATTCTGAAATCTTGCGCTTATCTAACTAACCGTGGATTACAACTGCACTCTTGGGTCCCACCAACTCGTCTGGACAACTGAAGAGAAGGATTTGGGTGTTTGGACCAGTTCAAGTCTGAAGACTTCACTGCAGTACAAAGTGGTATACAAAAAGGCGTCACGCGTCTCAGCGTTATTGAAACGAATTTTCGTCAAATTCACGAATCAGTTGGTGCCCCGTATCATGAACACCTATCTGAGACCAGCGATGGAGTACGCTGTTCAGGCTTTGTCACCCTGGATTCAGAAAGACATCAATATTCTGCAGCGTATTTACCACCGAACCACAAAGCTTGTATCCGGACTAGCTGCTAAACCATATGAAGAACGTTTGAGGAGTCTCAATCTTTTCGGCTTTCGCTGTCGTCGACTAAGAGGTGACCTCATACTGATGTACAACATTATGCACGTCCCTAACCATCCCTTGTCCAAACTTTTCACAAGCTCGCCACCCCGTGCCAGTCGGAAACATGAACTTGCAGTGCTTCTTCCCACCTCAAGACTGAACTGTCGAAGATATTCGTATGCTGTACGTGTAAGTTTCACATGGAACACCCTCCCCTCCACTGTTACACACTCAGCCAACCTGGATACTTTTAAAGCTAATTTGGACAAATACTTGATAGAAAACCCAAATTTTGATACGATTTACACTACATAAGTTTCCCTGTTCTTCTTTTTATTGTATATACCTCATAACTCCATCCAATCGGTATTGTTAAGCTAAATGCTTTTTAGACCATTAAAATTTGAATCGCTTTGAATCACTTTGAACCTACTAATTGCACTGGACACGAAAAGATTGTTCATACACCTTACTTACACGAAGATTTTCGAAGGTGTAGGATATAGGTATTCTTATCATATCCTTGTTTGTATTGTTCAACGTTACCCTTCATAGCACATGTTAAAATTTTGGTTAGACTGTTTATTTTGTCAAAGATTTGAAGCCCAGATCGGTGTCCTACACTAGCTTATAACTTGTATTTATTCCCGATATCCATCAACGACCTGAAGAAAACTGGTTCCGCTCAACATCGATGCAAATCTGATTGAGGAGTAACTCGTTAGTTGGGACTCAAATAAGCTACGTCATCGATTAATAATAAATTGACAAGGTAGATTCTGTACATACATGAACGAAATGTCGACAATTCGTACAGACATTCCATTTTTCAATATTTCGTCCGTTAATTTTTATATGAGTTTGCGTGAGAGAAAGCAGGTCTTAAAACAGTAAGTAGTTTGAAGTCGTACCAGAAGTGCCTTTACTTTGAGCATTGGGTGTAATTCAATTCAATTCAATTTAATGGTCTAAAAAGCACATAGCTTAACAAAAACCACAAAATAATATGCGAGTTACAAATAACATAGGTAGTAAAACGGGATTTGTTTGCCTACTGATCAGTTTAGGAATCACGTAAAAATACATAGAGCAGAAATTGTTTTCAACCGGTTTGATAGGGTAAATATGTATAGTTTACTTCGATGCATGGATTCAAAGCTTTATGATGCAGAATATATTGTTTCAATGTTTGGATTGGTCTACATGAAGTTGTCCAAGTTCGATTTGAATATTTCCAAGTTGGGTGAATGTGCAACGTTACGGGGTAGGGAGATCCAAGTAAAACATACAAGTACAGAATAAAAATACCTTCGACAGTTCAGCCTCGAGTCGGGAATAAGTACTGTATAGTTATGACTCCGGCTTGTTCGTGGTGGTAGTCGTGTGAATAGTTGATTCGGGTGATGGTTGTGGGTATTCAGTATATTGAACATAAGAATCAAGTCGCCTCTAAGACGGCGGTAGCGAGAGTCGGAGAGATTGAGGCTTGTAATCCGATCTTCGTATTGTTTATGCTTTAAACCACGTACGAGCTTGGTGGTCCGATGATATATTCTCTGCAAGAGGCTGATGTCCTTCTGTAGCCAGGGTGACCAAGCCTGAACCGCATACTCCATTGTTGGCCTCAAGTACGTATTAATTATTCGATGAACAGTTTGCTTCGTGAAACTCCCGAACACGCGTTTTAGAAGAAGCAGTACTCGTAACGTCTTTTCATAGACAGCTGTGGCGTTATGTGACGGTTTCAACGTGCTGCTCACCCATACACCCAAGTCCTTCTCCTTGTCAGTGCTTTCAAGAATATAGGAACCAAGGGTGTAAGAGAACTCGAAATGTCTTCCAACAGTCAAAACCTTGCATTTGCTGAAATTGAATGGTAGTTCATTTCTAACTGACCAGTTCTGTAAGGCATCGAGGTCCAGCTGAAGCTGTCTGCAATCTTCAGTTGTGCGTACTTGTGTCCACAGCTTGATGTCATCCGCAAATAACAAGATTTTGCTGCGAACAAGCTTAGGTAAGTCGTTCAGGAAAAGAATTGGTTCAAGCACTGATCCCTGCGGCACCATACACGTTACTGCAATGGGTCGTGATAAAGCACCATCAACCCTCACTCGAATGACACGATCGCGGAGATAATCCTCAAACCAAACAATATTTTGATATTTTTTACCATCCGACCCGATGTACATTTTTGTGGGTCTTGTAAAGCATAGCTTTTTACCTGCATATAATCTATGAATAAATCTATGGATAACGAACCCCATTGCTCCATTTTTTGTAGTAACAGACTGTGGTTGTCACGATTGAATGCTTTGGACATATCAAGATAACACGCGTGTATGTTGAGACCTTTGTCTACAGCTTGTGTCCAGTCATCGAGGGAGAGCAGAAGGTTTAAAAGGCGAGAGTATCTTTTTCTGGAGCCATGTTGTTCGACTGCAAGCAAGCAATTGTCTTCCAGATGTTTTGTGTTGCTGTTTGCAACGAGGCGCTCCATTACTTTAGAGATCACCGGTAGTAGTGTTACTGGTTTATAGTTGGATACTTCGGAACGGTTTCCTTCTTTGTAGATTGGGGTAATGATGCCATTCTTCAAATCACATGGAACGAAACTTTGGGTTAAAAAGAGATTAAACAAGTAGGTCAGGGTCGTAAACAAAGTAGAAACACAGTTTTTGAGGATCAGCGAGGTAATTTCGTCAGCTCCGGGAGATTTTTTCGTGTTGAGATTTAGCAATGTGCGGAGGACACTGTCCGGGGTAATAGTTAGTTGTTGTAAGACGTTTTCAGGTGAGATGACGGGAGTTAAGTGACAGGTAACGGTGTTTCGTGGGCTGAAGACAGTGGAGAAGAAATGGGCTAGGATTTCGGCAAATTTCGATGCTGTGGTTGTTCTCCCATCACGTGTCTTTAAAGCAGCAACACTTGGTTTCACCCTAGACCGGTTATTTATGATCTGATAGAGAATTTTGGGGTTTGATTCCATTTTGCTGAGTAAATGTTTTTGATAATTCAGTTTGTCATCAACAACAAGTTTGTTTACCTTATTTCTCAGCAACCGGAATGTCTCCCAACTCTCAACAGTGGTATCTTGTCGATGAGCCCGCCATGCAGCATTTCTCAAAGTTAACCATTTTCGTGTTCGGCTACTCAGCGTATACGTATAAGCATTTTTTGCACCTTTGTAACAAGATGAGAGTGCATTTCAACGGCAGATTTAAGTTTGTTTATCATCCACTGCCACTGATCGTGCACGCTGTCGGACTTAAGATCAGGGTCTGTGGCGTTCTTAAGAGTAGTTTTAAGTTGTGAAAAGTCAATTTTTCTAATCACCTTGTTGATGTCACATGCTCTGATTGCCTGGCAAATATAATTAAACGCAATAATTAAGTGGTCACTGAGTTCTATTGGAGCTTCATAAGTGAGACTTTCAATCACGTGCTCTTCATTTGTCAGTATCAAGTCCAAGATAGACGGTGTATCAGTACCACGAAATCGGGTATTGTTGAAAATATGGTTGTAGAGTGATTCAAAGTGATTCAAAGTTGTAATGGTCTAAAAAGCATTTAGCTTAACAATAACCATAGGATGGAGTTATGAGGTATATACAATAAAAAAGAAGAACAGGAAAACTCATGTAGTGTAAATCGTATCAAAGTTTGGGTTGTCTCTCAAGTATTTGTCCAAATTAGCTTTAAAAATATCCAGGTTGGCTGAGTGTGTAACAGTGGAGGGGAGGGTGTTCCATGTGAAACTTACACGTACAGCAACTGTTGGTATAAAGCATTTAAAGAGTTTTCCCTTAAAGTTCGGCGGATTGAAATTCGCTTTAGAAAGAGATCAGATTTAATCATATTTCATTTCAAAACACGGGTATTTTATGCTAATCGAGCAAATGCTACGGCATTTATCCAAATGTTTCTTTTAGGTCATTTCATATGCCTGACGAATAATGTCTTGATGTTTTGGTTTGGGCATTTATTCATGAAAGAACGAAATTCCGTAGCAAGCAAACATCTTGAACAAGAATCCATATTTTTATGCATCTTCGTTGCATACAAACACACTATGATTGGTTGCGTGCTGTTTGCCATGAACAGGTGGAGACTGTACAATCCCGACCCGCTTTTCATCATTTTGATGGTTCGAAGCTAAATCGTGTCGTGGATTATAACATCCTTCCGTTGCCATGGTGCCCAGTCTCGGATTTAATATTCCATTGCTGGGCACACAAATGTGTCGAGCATCCATATTTCAATATAAACAGGAAAGTGTATTAACTGACGGTTGATAGCATGCACTATTTCATTCACATGAATTAAGAAGAGGATATTTCGAATCACAGAAACTATTTGAACCCCAATTGTGTTATTTATTCTGCTATGGAGTATGCTCCCAACGCGAACTTGAGCGTGTCTATCAGAGATATTTTCATTACTGAATGCGGTAAATTTTCCGTCACTCCATATGTTTCAAAATTTATGACGACAGGATCGACATTGGCCCAATCGAAAGATTTGTTAATATCAAACGTTTAAATATTTATGTTGATAAAGTAAAAAGATGAACAATTTCATAGGATGAATGTATAGAGATATAATAGAAAAGCGGTTTCGACTTTAGATCAAGGATGTTTGATGGGAGTTAAAAATGACTCCACATATGTACTGGAGTTAGAAAATGTTGTTACAAACTTAGCACGTATGAACGGCAGCACTTTCTTTATTCATTTTGTTTTAGTTACTGAAAGAGATTCGATAGACAAAATCAATTCCTCCATAAACGATGCTGCACTTAAATCAATAGGTTTCGACATTCCAGACGCATGTGTATGCGTTCCGTCACGATTCGCTCCATATATCTTGATACTACCGTTTGCGGGATCGAAGCACGAAATTTGCAAAAGCCGAAAGTGTTTACCGGCACCACTGCGTTTATTTGCATTGACTATAGAATTAATATCTCGAGTAAAAGGTCGTAGAATGATTACAATCAGATTATGCCCTGTGTCAAATAATACTCTCCAGTGCTATTTGAAACCCGGATTAGGAGAATAAGTTCCGGCTGGTACTTTATGTCACTCACATTATTCAAGCAATGTTGTAATTATAACCCTGTGTAGAAACCATGTAGGGTAAATGGAATGTGAATATAATATTCAACTACCATTCATAGTATACTTCTGGGATGTATATCTATGGGGAAAAACTGAATATTCTTATCAAAGTTGAACTTGAATGCCACTGTTATATGGGGTTCTTAAAAAGAACCACGATGTTCAAATAGAGAATCACAAAGTGATTCATGGACAAGCGCTCGAGGCGCGTATAAAAGACCAATGTGTTGTGCTACTCACATCCCCATCGCTTACACCACAATACATTGAATTTTCTTATCATTTATTTCATACTATTGGTTTTAGCTTAGTTCTAAAACGTTTCATATAGGAACCATACCTACCAGATACAAGGGTGCTTCGCAAACGTCAATGAAATCCACAGCGTGAAGTCAAACAGAGTTATACAATATAAGAAACACATGCAAGCAGAGATTCTGTCCTTTTTCCGATTAATTATAAGCTGTATGCGGACCCAGGAATTAACTTCGCCCGGTGTTTAACAACGTCGATTTTACGAGGAGATGCGAATAATTAAATTTATACCGGTATTTGGTTGAATAGAGCCCTTGAATTTCGTCACAAGTAAATTTCCTCTGAAAACTCACCCTGATTCAAAATGGAAACTTGACACAGAATATGTGTTAGGCTAAAGCTAAAACGTTCCTCTTCGGCTATTTCTAAAACTTTCTCGTTTATCTAACAACCACATCAATCGTAGGTAGATAACTGGCGCACAGCGCGTTTATCTGCCAACTCCCTGCTGCCTTGTAGGTTGCACTTGGCTGTGCAAAGGCTAGAGAGGTGTACTCGAACAAACACCAAGTGGTGCTGGGGACATCACTTGTACACTATCCCCAAGAAACTTCATGGTGATGTCTCAATCCGAGACATCAATGAAGCCCGCTAATCCACCCGTGGAGCCAGCCGCACAAAAGTAAAAAACATCAATCGTAATCAAAAGTTTATTGAAATTGAACTGCTGTTGCTAAATAAGATAAATATGCTATGAACATTTTTAGCACAGTTAACTTTGCTGCAGAGAATCTTAAGTATTTACCTCTCATTGTAGAGACATCATAATCGAAGCAGAAAAATATTTTTTTACAAAATGAGTTGACGCTACATGTATAGTGATTCATCGCAAAATATTTAGCAGGTCGGTATGAGGCATTATCTATACTTATTATTATTGATCACGAGTTATTTCTTTTATATTAACGAAATTTAATATTCGATGATAATTGTGCTTCATAAATATTGGATGGTTTAGTTTGATTTTTAGGTTTATCCTATTGATTCATGCAATATTTCCAAAAATGAGATATGAAGCGATGAGGCACTCTCTTGCCGACGGCCACAGTTAACCCGCCCCTACGTTCAAGATTCAAGATACAAGATTTATGGTAAAAAAAGCAAATAGCTGTACAATACCATAGGATTTACGTATAAAGATTAAACAAACCGTCCATGTGCTTCGAAGAAAGTACAAAAGTAAATTTAATTGTGACATGGAGAGAGGAAATTCCGATCGGAAATATACGTTTGGGTAATTTGTTTTCCAGGTGTGTGTAAGAAGGAAGCACTAACGGATTTCAGTAAACTAGGGCCAAAACAGTATTTTTTCACCAAACACTGCACATGAGTGTGTACAAAGTTAATACTGGTTTTGGTATGCAGCGAACGAAATGTGTTCAAACCCGATTTTGGAACACGTGTATAAGTAATTATGTAGGATACTGACGTTGAAACCTCGTTGTTTTGTCTTGATTTTAACAATTTTAGCTGTTTGGACTAACGAAGCTGGACATCAGTGAAAGGTCATAAGTGCAGTAATCCATTTAACTCTGGGTTCATGTAGATCAATTGTGGCCTTCAGTGTAAGACAATCAAGAGCTCAGTGTGCGTATGGTGTTTAATGTTACTTTATTATTCTTGCCTGAAAAATGTGTATACCGAAGGACACCCACATAAACACTTATTTCAAGCATGTGGTGAGATCGTGGTACGCGGTCATACTCTATCCTACTACATGCCAAGTTTATGTATTGATTGTCGGCGCCAATTTTTCGCAGTGGGTGATGCATTTTTTGGTAATTCCTAAACTCGACCTGTGACGGGCTCTCCGTGCACTAAGACTTTTAATGCCGCATGAGAACATCATTCTGAACGTAGACTTGATATACTAGTTATATTCTGTTATTTTTACATTTTATTTCACAACGTAATCATGTGGTTTTATAAAGCGGTCGCTTTTGTTAAACCCTAAATGTTTGAGTCATTAAACTTCGGTTTGAAGTCATTAAATCTTTACTGAGAGAAATGTTGTAGTTCGGAAGCTTCTCCTGAATCTCTCAATTGCTCCACTTAACTATGTGAATCGAGTATTCTGCCATTTTGAATAGGCCAATTTTAGTTAATGGTAGCTTCAACTTCGTTCTCCACTTTCGAACTGTACCAAGACTCGCTTGAACTGAGCTTTATGCCTCCACTTGTTGAAGACTTATATTAAAAACCAAAAGTGGAGAGTAAGTATAGGTTAAATAAGCGCAACAATAACGATTACTTCAAAATGACTGCGTGTGGCATTTACCTAAGATAGCGGGTGATAATTTACTCTGCCCGAAGAAAAAAAATTTATCGAATCGAATTCGGGCTTATTTTGTCAATTTATTATTTCCGTTCAAGGTATAAAAATCATCCTTGTCTTCCAAGTTTAAACATTTTACATCGCAATTATCGATTGCGCTAAAGGTTGTTGACAAAATCTCTCATGGTTTTTGCTCAAGTCTTTCCTCACATTATGACTGTTTGAATAATGGTGCGTTTGGTACAACATTATTTTAAAAAAATCACTCAGACTTTTTTTTAATTTTTTCGTAGATAAAAATTCAATCAGCAACTTTTTTTTGAAAACATCTGAATCACCAGCCTTGTTCTCTCTTGGAATGCATCCACAAAAACTCTGCTGCTAGAGAGTGCCAAAATTCTTTGTGAACAATTTCTGTATACTAGAATTATGAATTTGTTTTTGTTTTTGTCGTGTGTACGTGTGGGCCTCATTGTGGCTACCGCGCCAAAAGTATTTGAATCACGCCATTTGGAACTGGAAACAGCGTGATCCGTTCATCATCGTCGTTGTTGCTATTGTTGTTGTTGAATGGACAAAGTACAACGTGTAGCAAAAGGTTCAAGTTTAAATGGTTGACCGCATTCTTTGCTTAGTCAGTAACGATTTCGTTGTTTAGATCGTGTGGATTAAATACCCGCGCGCTCTCGTGGAATATTGTTAAATTTGTGGTAAATTTGATGTGAGTGTGCATGCCGCTATAGTGACCTTGAACATAAGGTGTTTTCCAAACCTCCGGTAGCAAAGCGAAATTGTAAATAGTTTGGTTAAACGCATATTTGAGGCATAGTACAGTTTCATAAAGTGTAAAAATTTGTTGGTTAAATTTAGAGTTTACTCTGTTTTGTGTTGCGGTGAATTTCTCGTTTCAATCACTATTCTGCATTCGATTCCTCGCCTTTCACGCTCAGCAATCACATGTGGGCCAAGCTAGCGGAGGTCTAATAGAAATGATACACTATTGCAAAAGTTGTAGGTAATACTGATCAGCCATTTCTTATATCGATTCACCATCTACACAGTGATTCTTGGTTAAGATTCAAACACAATTTTCTGTCTCGTGTTGTCGTCAGTGGGAGTCAACTTTTGTGTTATCAATTTACAATGTACATATTTTATTAACTTTCAGATACCATCTAAAAACTGTTATTACATCTGATATATGCGGAGCATTTTACTTCCACATTGGCGGATGATAAGCGCTTGGGTTAATCACAGTTTGATAAATGTATAAACGATGGAAATGCACAATATTCCTCAAGTCATTATGTCGATTGGCTGAATCAAATATAGCACAAACGTATCGCAATTAAAAGTACACCATTTGTGTATGTGAAATCTGTAGTTACTCTTTTCTATTTTGAATATTATTATCATCTATTTCTTTCAATTGGTTTTAGCTAAGATGAAAACGTTTCATATAGCAACCATGCCTACCAGATACGAGGGTGCTTTGCAAACGTCAATGAAATCCAATGTAATGAAGTCAAGCAGAGTTATACAATATAAAAAACACATGCAAGCAGAGATTCTGTCCTTTTTCCGATTAATTATAAGCTGTATGCGGACCAAGGAATTAACTTCTTCCGGTGTTTAACAAACTCGATTTTACGGGGATAGGCAAATAATTAAATTGATACTGGTATTTGGTTGAATACAGGGCTTGAATTTCGTCACAAGTAAATTTCTTCTCAAAACTAACCTGATTGATTGAACAGGTTGGTCGTACCAGCCTAATCCAACAGTTGCATTCAAGCGCAACTTGTTTAGCATTCCACCACTGTTTCAAGCGCATGCTGATAGTGATCTTACTTTCCCTACCAGATGAGTGCAAACAGCACGAAACCGGTCGTGGGGTCTGTGTGACGGAAATGCATTCAAATAAATATTTTGGTTCTTGGTTATGGGTTTAACCCCATTTAACATGTGTTTGAATACATATGATTGAAAAGGTTGGTCCTACCGGCCTTATCCAACATTGTCAATCAAGCGCTACTTGTTTACCATTCCACCACTATTTCAAGCGCCTGCGCATCCTGATATTACTGTCCCTGCCTGATGAGTGCAAACATCACGAAACCGGTCGTTGGGTGTGTTTCATGGAAATACATGCAAATAAAAATTTTGGTTCATGGTTATTGGTTTAACCCCATTAAACATGTGTTTGAACTGCTGTGGTGCCTAATTAGATAAATATACTATAAACATTTTCAACACAGTCAACTTTTCTAACTGTTAACTGATTGCTGACCAATAACCGCTACACAAAATATGCAACCGTGGCTGTGGGGGGCAACAGATTAAGAAACTGAACTTCAGTTACGCCTTATCCCAACGCGAATTAGATGAACGTTCCCATCCCCTTACTAATATTGCAACATACATGGGTTTGTTCAAGTATACACTCTTCAGCGCATTCCCTGGAATATTTCAGCGCGTGGTCGAAAACTTGTTTAGAGGTATACTAAACGCATGTGCTTCCATGGACGATCTTCTGATCATCGCAAGAACGTACGACGAACCATTGGAAACGCTTAATTGCGTACTTCAACGGGTAGAAAATGAGGGCTACTTTTGAAGAAAACTTAGTTCAAATTTATGGTTGATTCTGTTGATTACTTGGTTTTCACACTCGAACCAACTGGCTTGCACCCACTACCTGACCGAATAAAACCCATCCTGGAGACGCCTGCACCACAAAACAAAACGGAACTTGGATCTTTCATCGGCATGCTGTTCAATTACCCACAAATTTTGCCCAATCTTTCTACGGTTCTATATCAGTTGCATGATTTGCTAAAGAAGGGTGTAAAGAAGGCTTGGCCCACAAGAGGGTAACAAACTTTGAAAACTCCAAATGCTCTATGGCTTCATCGGGGATCTTGGTTCATTTCGATCCTAAGAAACCTCTTGTTCTACAATGTGACTCTCTGCCGTAGGGCGTTGGTTATAAAGATGGTCGTTGAGAAATTAGTCAAATTGCATTTGCATCACGTACACTACATAAGCAGTGAAAAATTACTCATAATTTGAGAAGGAAGCTTTTGTTTTTGTATTCGTAATGAAGCGTTTTCATCGGTATTTATGGAGAAATGTTATCGACATATTGATTGATTATAAACCACTCTTGTTTTTGCTGGAATTGACTTATTCATGTCACCTCGCATGGTACGCTGGGACATTTGCTTTAATCTTCTCTTCTTCTTTTTATGTAGAATTGAAATACAAAAGAAATTATTTGCATATTGCATTAGAGTCTGTACGTTTTGTTTCTACAGAATTGAATGTTCGATCTTAAATAATAGAAGCTATATTACTGGTTGTGTTTATTGATCGCGATTTCAATCATACTATGTAATAGTAATATATACAACTCATTTGTAGCTGCCATTTGAATATGGTATACGATCTTCGTGGTTGGATGCTTGTTAGGCCGAAATAGCCGGATACATAACGGTAGAACAAAATTTGAAACAATATTTATTATTCCACGAAGTTTTCGAGGCAGTTTGTACCTGGCTTCACTGTCCCCATAAAAAGATTGGAAACAGCGCGATACTGCTAGTATTGTGTGATGGAAATTTGTCTGTGGTTGGAATGCATGCACATTCGTGTCGTTAATTTCAATCTTTTGAAGTCTTACTTTTATGCAGGATTATCCTTCACCTGAAATCGCACCGAGCTAATTAGAATGAACCTTTTCTTTTTCAGATTCAAATCCGAAAAATTGTTTGCACAGATGACAAGTGATCCTAGCTATTTTAGTCGCATAACGACCTGTTTCCATCGCACAAATTATCATCGGAAAAACGGAACAAATATCGATTATTTTTTCGTTGTTTTCGGCAGCCCTCCACCAAAAAATACAATGCATATATTACTTAAATGAAAGGTAGTATATTAATAACTGAAATGAACTGTCTTCTGTCCCATCAACTTCGATTGTTACGAACGCTTAAAACCTCATTTTTTTCCTTTGATACAATAACTTTTTATTTTCTTGCTCCAACCCAGGTACATCGTCCCAATTAAATTTTGATTGATTTGTTACGACTTATTTAGGTGATGAGATATATATGAGGTTTCACGAACATAATATGATGTATTTATTAGTAAAATTAAATCCCTAAAGCCTGTTGATGTTAGCAGCCTGATAATAATATTCATCCATGTTCCAGCATATACTACTCCGTTGACGTTCAGCAAATCAAAGTCCCAATTACGTTAGTAATTTAAAACTGGCCATGGGCTCAAGAATCAAGATTTTATGGTGTAGTGGATAGTCATGATTGGATTCTGAGGCTGCGTGTATTCCAGTTATATCCACATACAAATCTGACTCCGAATAAACGACAAAAGAACGAAGACCGTGCGTGGACAAAGAGTGTATTGTAATTAGTGAATAAGTTGATTATGTACAAATGGTATTCAAAAGGCGTACATCGTTCACTGAGTTCACGAACAGAAAATCGGTGAAATGTGAGTGATAGATCAATATGGCGTTATCGGTAATCGAAACGAAACGAAAATGTCTGAGTTAACAAATTAAGTTAACTATACTTTATTATAGTATTCCCCATCTAGAGCGTCGGGAACAAGAAAAAGACGCTCGAACATAGCTAAAAGGTTATCGAATCATCAAACGTTTGGGAAACTTTACCTTACGACCATAACTTGTTCGTATGTAGGGTAGTTTGAGACACAAACGTAATGGGGGTTCGCTGATAGATACGTCAGTGACGTATCTTTGTTTAGAGCATATTTAAGTTGATCGAATGATTTGATGGCTTTGTCATTCATTTTAAGTTCACGTTTTTTCCCTTATAACCGGGCAGTCAATGGTTGTGAAATCATAGCACATTGTGGAATTGTGGTGACTGTTCACATAACGATTAATAATATTCAATCTTCCATCATCATTTATCCAATAATAAACAATAATACTGTTATTCAAGTTCTCGTTGTTAAACCTACATTAATCAATATACATACTGTGTAATTTGAGTGAGCGTGGTTTGTTCTCACTTCCATTCTCAGGTTAGTTATTTCATTGTATTCAATACAATTCAATTCATTACATTTGGCGTCGCGAACAGCAATTATCTATGGTGAATTCAAGTTTGGAAGCTCTCGATACAAATGCAAATGCTCAAGAAATTGAAGATTATTTTGAAAGATTCGAAATTTGGTGGATGACACGGCCAAGAGCTGAAAATGGTAAAAAGTCTGTTTATTTTCTAAATGCAGTCGGAAAATCTGCATATACGTTAATCAAAAATTTGGCCTTCCCGGATTCTCCTATTTCTCTTCCCTATGAAACGCTGAAGATGCTTTTATTGCAACGTATGAAGCTTGTATATTTCGAAGAAACTGAACGTGCAAAATTTTCGTCAGCCCAATCAAGGAATTCGCAGCGAAATGCGACTTCTGTGACTTGTTAGAAATGCAATTGAAAGATCGCCTAATCGCTGGAATAAATGGGAGTGTTTTGCAAAATGAGCTCTTGAAACTGCCACAACCTTCTTTCAAAGATGTTCGAGCTCATTGTGAACAGTATCAAGATGCGCGTGTGGCAACGATAGATTTGTCGCCAGCAGAACGTTATGTCATGTTTAATACACATAAACGTAAAAGAGCGATGGATGCTATAGCGGGTCAACAGCTAAAGTATCAGCCGAATTATCATAGCGTTAGTGATAACCATTTAAATTCAATCAAAATTGGGAAATGTGTGTCATGCAGCAGACTGCTCTCACGCCACACTTGCCGATTCCGTCAAGCCAGATGTCATAAGTGCGGAAAAACTGGTCATATTCAATCCGTTTTTCGAACTCCTGAAATGTATTGGACTGATTCAAAAAACGCTCAGGTTAGCGATGTTAATGATGAATCTAAGTCATTATCTTTGGCCGTGACATCTTGCGATTCTAGCCATGTTCGTAAAACCATTTCTTGTATTTCAAGTGGCGCATCATTAGATTTTATTCTAGATATGAGTAGCGTTGAATCGCTCATTACCCAGAGAGATCTAAAACAGTTTGTTCCTAATGCGAAAATCCAACATACTAGCCTCACAATTAGAGATATCGCTGGACATTCTATTCCTGTCGTTGGATCGTATATGATCTCCATCCGGGATGAAAACAATACCGCTGCCTTTAGATTCATTGTTATTAAAACTGGTCCACCTATTCTCGATCTGAAAGCGATGCAAGCTCTAAAAATCTGTCTATCTCTCTTGACATGGTCTGAAGACACCTCAGAGTTGAAAAATCTCATAATTAAATGTTCGCAAGCAACTGGTGGAATACAAATTCCTCCAATTTCTCTTGACGTAGAAGGAAACCCTGAGTTTCCCGAACGCCGCCTTATTTCATATGGACTCCGAGAACCTGTCGTAGAAGCCAAGGCTCTAATGGAGACAAACGATGATGATATCTTAAATATGCCGCTTGGCGAAAAACGAAACGTTGACTTTCATACATCCTATCATAGTATGGAGAACGCTCCCGTTGCTCTGGGTTTTCAAACTGCATCTGAAAAGACAGTTCCACCGATTTCTAACAATACCATTGCTCGTGTTTAAGCTTTTTTTGTTTGGTGATGAAAATTTGACTTCCGTATCAACCGACTCAAGAGCTAATTCTGTTAACACGTCCACATCGGCCCGTATCATTGATTCAAACGAAAAATCTAGTTTTCATCACCAAGAAACAGGCTTCAAATTTAGCAAACTTCAGAATTCATCAGATACCATTTCAAATGAATCACCGAATTCATTTTATCAAGCGAATTCAGCACTGCCTTCTAGCTCATCTAAACGATCGTCAGATAATGTACTTTTCAAAACCGCTAGAGAAAAGTCCTTACTGGCACCTTCGACTACTGCCATTGAAAAGCGAGACAATTGTTGGCAACTGTGGATGACGTTTCGGCTTCTCTGGAACATCCGTGTGTTCAATCAATTCAAACTGCAGTCACTGGATAAGCTTCTGTTGAACAAGCCCTACCGGGATTATAAAAACCCAGAATCATTCACAAACTGCGGTGGATGTGGTGACTGTTTATATAACGAACAATAATATTCAATCATTCATCTACAAGTACTGACGCGCTGTGGGGACGCATATTTTTGTGCTCTCATACTTTCGAATTTATTTCCTTATCTGCTTGTCTGAGCTGGACGGATCAGATGTCATTAGACTCGTCTTAATTTGCTCGTTCGGAATATACCTGTTTCAACTTCGAACAAGGTGAATACTTGAAAATCCAATTTTCAAGTTTTAGACCCAAATTTACCTACGCGTGAAATATCCCTGGTGATTAAGAATATTGGTCCTGTTCGGGAACTGTTAAAAAGTCCACATCATTTCCAATCGACTGATAGTTTTTACAACTCTGTCAGATCGAAACTTGTTGAACAGCATCACGTTGATTTAAAATCGTTTGCTTTTTACCTATTGGATCGCGTCACTCCGATCAAACGCATTCACTCCACCGGTAGCTATCGGTCTATAAACAACCTCATCGCCAAGTGCACTGATTCATCACTCGCTGGATTGTAACAATGACACGAAAGATGACCTTGAAACCTTAGACAAAGAAGGCAGCACGTGATGTCTGTCAAATCTGTAACAAAGGGGTAAGTGCCCGATCTCATGTGGTTAAATGTTTTGGCTGCCTGGGTAAAATACATACCAACTGTGATAAAGCCTTAACGTAGGAAGTGGTATTGTTTATTAACAACGTTGATTTCCCCGGCGTTTGCTACGTATGTAGTGCATGTCGAAATAAACAGCCTAGTGATATAAATACAAATCTTCCCCATGAGGCAAAGCTGGAATCTCGAATAGAGATTTTAGAAAATGTTATCGAAAACTCGAGGAAACAATTGAACCACGTTCAGTAGATACAATTGTCAACACAATTCTACCCGAAATAGATGTTGCTCAAAGCGGTAAAAAGCATGAGACAACTACACCAAAAAGCGCACCCTTAACTGAGTGTTGTGAGTGCTTATCCGGATGCAACAAAAATGGTCCTATTGAACCCTGTTTCCCGTGCTGATCATCGAATGAAATTGCGAACACTATAGCCAAGACTTCCCAACGTCTAGTTGAATCACACACTAACAACCCAACTTTTGCCCATATGGTGACTAAAGCAAGTAAGCGTTTGACGGGAGCACAGACGCCTACACTCCAGGAGAAAGAGAAAGTTCTGAGCAAAACCGTCTCACATCATAAGGAGCCAATATACTCTATTAAACACGGAAAGAATTTGAACGTAATCTGCACCAATATTACTGAGTCAGAAATCACGCTCTTTCATGAAAGGCAAAAACATGACCTTGAGAATTGGTCAGATATTTGCAATCGAATTGGCTTAGATGGTATACACCCGGTATCGGTAACTCGGCTCGCTCGTCACCCGAAGTTCCCGAACCAAGACAAACCACGTTTGCTTAAATCACTTTTTCTAACGAAAGGACCATGGAAAATGTCCTACTCAATTCGTATTTGCTCCAAACACAAAGTGACTCACACCAACGTATACATGCTGACGTACCTTGGTGGGGAAGGCAACGAACACCCAATGGTCGGGATCAAGCAGAATCAAGGAGTATTATTCTGCTCAACGTTCCTGAAAATATAGGAGCCACAACGGTTTACGAAAGAAAAGAGCACGATCGTATACAGCGGTCATTTATTGCCGAGACTATGGGCTCTTCAAATTCTGTAGTCGTCGAAACATACTGAATACCTCGCTCGCCAAACTATCAAGGAAAATGTTTAAATCCACTCAAGATTACATTTTTGTCAAGTACTATTGCAGATGCTGTCCGATCCGAACTAAAACTATACAGAAGGAGATTACCCGATAACGTTAGATTGTGCAATCCCAAAGTTGTTGAAGTCAAATTGCAGCCTTCCATTGCAAAGGCATCCGAGTCTGACTCAAAGTCTCCAGTGAAAATATCTCAACTTGCATCAAAAAACGACAAATATCCGACGTCGACAGCGTCGGACCAATAAATACTGTTACTGACTCCTTGTAACATGCCAAAAGCTCAATAAAGTGTCTCTATACGAATGCCCAAAGTTTGTTTAATAAATTGGCTGAACTAACCGAGCTGTGCAAACGATACTCACCAGACCTCATCGCTGTGACTGCAACCTGGTTTCAATCTTGTATGAATAAAAGGGAACTGTCGATCCCAAACATGATATTATTACGGAACGATCGTCCACGAAAAGGTGGTGGTGTGGCTTTATACTTTCACGAACGTCTTCAGTGCATGAAGATTCACGATTCCAACCTCGAATCAGAAGATAATCTCTGGTGTAGCCTTACACAGAAGTCACAGGACGACTGCATCATTGGCATAATATATCGCCCTCCATCTTCGACGGATGCTCAAAACGACAGGGTATTAGAGGCTTTAAAATATGCCCGGAGAGATGCGAGCTCCCAATTACTGGTCATGGGGGACTTCAAACTTCCTCATCTTTTTAACAGATCAGATCATCCTCTACACACAACTGATCATAAATTCCGTGAGCTGATCGACATGATTCCACTGCATAACCATGTGTCCGACTTTACTCACAAAAGAGGATCAGAGTTACCGTCCGTTTTGGATTTAATCCTTACTTCCGAGGCAACAGCAGTTGAAGGTGTTGACTACGCTGCCCCTCTCGGTCGAAGTGATCATCTTGTGTTAGGTTTTGAACATGTATGCAGCGCTAGACGAGTATGTGAGTCCGCAAAACTATTCAGAAGGATCGACTACGTGAGTTTACGTGACGCGCTTGGGTTAGTAAATTGGCGAGTGCTTGATTATCACAACACAGAAACACATTGCACCGCAATCACAGAAAGACTTCAGTCAAACATATATCGAAATTCGCGATTTGTTAATGAACAAAGGTTAAGCGACTTTCGCTTTAAGCTTCGTAGTCGCACGAAAAAATAGATCGGGCAAAGGAACTTTGCTTGGTTTCAACACAGAAATACCAAGACTGATGCGTAGTGGCAACAATTTTGCGGAATTCGCAACAAAGTAAACACTCTCATCAAAGAAGACAAGCAAAATTACCATCGCTTTCTATCTTGGAAATTGGAAGGAAATCCTAAATTGCTTTATCGGATTGTCAATGCTCGATCGAGCGTGAAACCAGGGGTGTTTCCTGTTCTTACTGACGAGGGATTAACTGTCTCAGCAAAGGAAACAGCTGATGCTCTCGCTCAATTTTATGCTAAAGTATTTAGTCCGTTAGCGATTCGATCGACTGAAGAATTACCGCCATCGGCAGTGACGCAACAGCTGACTGAGATCGAGATAAATCCAGTGATTATACAACGACATTTGTGTCGAATGAACCCTAGGAAATACCCTGGAGCGGATGGGATCAGTCCGACTATACTAAAATCCTGTGACCAGCAGCTGTATGAACCTTTGTGTGAGTTGTTCAAACATTCTCTCATTGAAGGAGTGGTGCCAACAGAGTGGAAGACAGGGGTAATTCCACTTATCTACAAAGGCGGTAGACGTTCGGATCTGGCAAACTACCGTCCTGTCACCCTACTTCCTGTGATATCCAAAGTTCTAGAGCGGATAGTGACAGAAAATATAGTTCATCACCTGGAATCACAAAATATGCTATCTGTAGCGCAGCATGGTTTTCGTAAATCTCGCTCATGCTCGACAAACCTGTTGACGGTTTTAAATGACTGGACCCAAGCGGTTGACGAAGGAGCTAGCATCCACGCTTGTTATCTGGACATGTCTAAAGCTTTCGATCGAGTTGATCACTTTTGACTATTACAAAAGCTGAAACAGATGGGTATCAGCGGACAGCTACTCATATGGCTTGAAAGTTACCTTAGTGGGCGTAAGGCGATCGTTCGAATCAACGGGGTACTATCACAGGCTATTGATGCCTCTAGTGGCGTACCGCAAGGTTCAGTCCTCGGGCCAGTACTTTTCTTGGCTTACATCAACGACTTACCGGAGACGCTCGCATGCAAGGTGATTCTTTTCGCTGATGACATTAAACTTTGGACCCGGATAAAAACCATTGCGGACTGTGTACAGCTGCAACGTGATCTAGATGCTCTACACGAATGGTCGGTACGGAATAATTTGCCATTCAATATCCAAAAATACAAGGTGTTGCAAATTGGTAAGCCATTCCAAAACCAGTATCACTTTGGGCAGACTATTTTGAGCTGGACAGAATCGAAAAGGGATCTTGAAGTCTGGGTATGCGGCAGCCTGAAAAACAGCCTGCATTGTGAGGTTATCTACAAGCGTGCTCCCAAGCTTCTAGGTATGCTGCGACGGATCTTCAAAACCTTCTCGCCTGGAACTTTGCCCACCATCATGAACGCCTATATAATTCCAACCATAGAACATGCATCCCAAGCTTGGACTCCGTGGTTAAAAAAGGATATAATATTGCTTGACAGAAAATACCATCGCGCAACCAAACTCGTAAGAGATTTCCGTAAACTAGCGTACGAGGAACGATTGCAAAAACTGAGGCTCCTCACTCCCCTTCAAAGAAGCCTTCGAAGCGATGTTATACTAACATATGAAATATTAAATACCCCACATCATCCCTTAAAACATTTTTTCGAATACCGTGATTCACGCCATACACTGAGTCAATCAGCGACACTGCGAATTCCCCACTCCCGTATCAGCTGTTGCCGATATTCTTATTGTGTACGTGTCTGTTTCCTTTAAATTCCCTCCCTGAAACGCTTGTCCTTTCTCCCAGCATCGAAACGTTTATTCGAAATTTGGATACTTATTTGTTGCATAACGATTTGACGACACCTACGTATTGACTCACGGTAACTATACAACTTGACTATACTTGACATTACATGTTTATTTTATACCTATTTCCTGAACGTATATTTACTATGATATGGTAATTGTGAAGCTATGTGCTTTTTGTGACCATAAATTCTTGAATCTTGAATCTTGAATCATTCATATAATAATAATCAATAATATTGTTATTCAAGTTCTCGTTGTTAAACCTACATTAATCAATATACATACTGTGTAATTCGAGTGTGCGTGGTTTGTTCTCACTTCCATTCTCGGGTTAGTTATTTCATTGTATTCAATACAATTCAATTCATTACAGGAATAAAGATTCTATAATAGATATCCAAACCTAAGAAACGTCTGACTTGACAAATAGACCTAAGACATTGATACTCTTGAAAAGCTGATAATTTTTGAGTTAACGGTTTTATACCGGAACCATCAGTTTGGTGTCTAAGAATTTTGACAAAACTTACACCAAACAGATATTTGTCGGGATTAACCACAATGCCGTAGTGAGGAAGACGTTGAAATACTTCCCGAAGATGTTCAAGATGTTCAGTTGGATTTGCACTAGCGATTGGGTCATCATTAATGTACACGTATACGAAAGATAGATCGAGGAAATCTTGGTCTGAATCTCTGGGAAGTCTGTGCATCATTGCGTAGACCAAATGGCATCCTGAGAAATTCGAAAAAACCAAATGGGATGGTGATGCCAGTTTTGGGAATACCTTCGTCAGCTATGGGAATTTGATGATATGCTCGCACAAAATCCAACTTCGAAAACAGATTTTTTGTGAAGATACAGTGAAAAGTCCTGAAAGTGTGTAATAGGATATCTATCTGGGATCGTTACACAATCTTCCATTCACAGTTACATAGGCCTGTGTTATTTACGAATCGATCCCGGTAGTGGTGGGTGTTTTTGATCACACCTCCGAAAGAATCTGGGCACATGTCTCGACTATCGTACTGTGATACTGATACTGATGCGATTTAGAGTACGATAATCGCCATATGGACGCCAGGCGTCCGGTTTGTTCTTTCCGACCATGTGAAGTAGTGTGGCCCAAGGTGAATTTGATGGACGGATTATTCCGAGTTCCATCATA
Source organism: Atriophallophorus winterbourni (assembly GCA_013407085.1). NCBI lineage: Eukaryota > Metazoa > Platyhelminthes > Trematoda > Plagiorchiida > Microphallidae > Atriophallophorus > Atriophallophorus winterbourni. The sequence continues at coordinate 65,147 of JACCGJ010000737.1, forward strand.
TGCTCGAATTCTCGTTTGGCAGCTTCAACTTGGTTGGGCGCCAGTCAGCGTGGTCTGCTAAAAACCGGGGGTCCACGGTTTGAAATATGGTGTTTGATGTCATTCTTCACAGGGGCGTCGTGTGTACAGGGTTTGAAGATATCCGAATATTCCCTCATGGAAGAAACGTAATTCGCTGCAGTATCTGGAATCAGGACCCGAATAGTTTGTATGGTTGAATTACACAAATGGCCGATGGCGTTAATCTTTGTGACATTGTCAATGAGTTTTCGTGTAGTGACGTTGACTGAAAACGATTGAAGTGTGAGGTAAATCGGCTCCCAGGATGAGAGTTTTGACATCGGCAACAGTAAAACTCCATCAAAAGTTTCGTCGCAGAGCGAGGTCGATGGAGATTGATCGTTGACCGTATGTGGTTATTTGAGTACCGTTCGCCGCTTGTAGGGTCAATGTCACAAAGATTAACGCCACTAGCTGTGAAGGAAATACGGGACAAAGTCGGGGATTGCAAGACGAATGTCGCAACTGCTGGTGGTACGGCGGTGGCTTGGATTTGACCCCGTACTACCTGTTCGACGAGGATGCCATGCACTTTCACACCGAGCTCAAGCACGCCTGCGACAAACACAACCAGGTCTACTACCCAGGGTTAAAGTAGTTGTGTGAAGGGTACTTTTTCTTGGAACACCGCTGTGAATCTCGTGTTGTTGGTTGCATATTTTTTCGATGATCTCGATGGACCGGATCAGCGAAAGATTTTCGAGTTTGTTCGCTCATTCGCGGAGACAATCATTCCGGTCTACTTTCCCATCGTGACCAAACTCAAAGATGCGGCCTACAATGATTTTGAACGTGAATGGCAACTCGTCCGTCGTGGCCGTTACGTAGATTTTAATCTGGTGTACGATTGAGGGACTAAATGCGGATTGGCTACGCCAGACGCTCGCATCAAAAGCAATCTCATGTCTCTAACACCTGTAGTGAAATTGTCGTACTGCTATGACACGTCGAAAGACCCACAAAACAAGGATTTGCTCAATGTGCTTCTAAATCCACGCGATTGGGTTTAGAATTAACTATTTTCTGCCAATTTGTAGTGGATAATGAGGAATGGATTCTGAAGCTGTGTGTATTCCAGTTAAATCCACATACAATTTTGACTCCGAATAAACCACAGAAGCACAAAGACCGTGTGTGGATAAAGAGTGTATTGTAATTAGTGAATAAGTTGATTGTGTACAAACGGTATTCAAAAGGTGAACATCGTTCACTGAGGTAACGAACAAAAAATCGGTTAAATGTTAGTGATAAATCAATATGGCGTTATCGGTAATCGAAAAGAAACGATAATGTCTAAGTTAACAAATTAAGATGATACAAAATATAAGACTGTAGAAATTACTATGATGGTGAGAAAGCATTCGCTTCATATGTACTATTAAATGACAGCTATAAAGAATACTGATGATGCAATCAAAATGCTATTGAGGTGTTTGGTTTGTGTGGGTTTAAAAGGGTCAATTACATGGTCGAAAGTGGAGTGCTCATTGATATAAACAACAAGTTTCGATTTGGAATCACGGATTGTATGAACGTTCAGAGTATCCTGTGAGAGTGAATTCCACAGAAAACAAATACACACCAACGAGAAATGACGTCTACAATCGAGTATTGTTTGCGGTATAACGAGACAACTTGATTACCTCCGTGTATTCTTAGGGGAACTTACCTTTTTTTCAAATCGCGGATAAGGTAATTTTTCGTCCGCGAATGTAAAGATCATGGCACTCCTTACAATCGTATGTGCAAAATCGTTTATTCCCAGCATGGCCATTCGATCTTGGTATGTGATGTGTTGCATCTCATCAAGTAGCTTCGTCGCTAGGTGGCTAATATTATTCGGCAATTCAATGTCTTTATAAAGCCGCGGTAAGCAAGTTGCGACCATGTATTCTATCGTCTGACGGATGTGTTTCAAATGTTGGGGAGCGTTTTAGGAGAGAATCGCCCAAATATTCTCCTTACCATACTCAAGATACCGCTTGCCCTGTTGTAGACTTTCTGGGAATGACTATTCGGATTGTGCTTATCAATAATCCAGTTTCGGAGAACCTTCTCAACGATGGTCCAAGTCAAGTTTTCTTGACCAACATTTTATTATGCTAGTATTGCCGGCCAAGTTGTAAAATTATATATTTACGTATTTTGAAAAGCGTCCAATTTCTTTGAGACCAGTTATACAGGGCATCCAAATACTCTTGCAGCATCAAACAATCTTCAGCCGATCGGATTCGCCTCCATATTTTTATGTCATCGGCAAAAAGTGCCATCTTGCATCGTCCTACCTGCGCAAAATCATTTATGTATATCAACAAAAGGATAGGCCCAAGCACTAAACCTTTTATGACGCTGCTGGTGACATTGATGGGTTTTTTCAAACACCGTCAATGCGGACTCGCAAATGCCAATCGATCATTTAATCAGTTATCCACGATGATAAGTTTCCTGTTATTCTATATTGCACTAGTTTTTGCAGAAGCAGGCTGCGATTGACCTCATCGAATTACTTTGATGCATCAATATAACAGGCATGAATGGAGTATCCTAAGTCAAGAGACGTTGTCCAATCCTCAAGGATGGTGAGTAAATTTGAGAGACAAGATCTGTTTCGGGGAAAAACATTTCGCGAGATGCAGGGTAGCAGCCTAACAGGCCTGTAATTTGCTACGTCGAAACAATAGCCATACGGGAAAATTGGTGTTATCACACCAGATTTTCACGCCGACCGTACACAAGCGTCGCCAAAACTCCGGTTGAAAACCTCCGCTAGAATGTAGGAATGTTGTCTATAACATGTATGAACAATAGCTGTGGTAATGTTGTTCCCACCAGGGGATTTCCTCATATTTGGTCGCCATAGACTTCGTTCCACAACGACTTGATCAATTATTGGTTTATAGGTTCTAATGAGTTTGATAAACCATGATGCAATAGTTGCTGTTCAGGGCAGAACACTACAGAGTAAAATCTAGCAAGAGCATCCGCTGTCTTGTGAACTTCAGAAGTCATTCCTTGTACTGTCATGAGCTGAAAAACACCTGGTTTAACTGTTTTCTTCTATTCACAATTTTGTACAGTGTTTTTGAATTATATTCCATTCTTCCCACCATGCGTTGCTGGTATTGTTGTTAATCCTGCTAAATGAGGGTGGATAATCTCTTCCGTATTCGTCAAACTTAAAACTAAGTTGCAGGAGTAGCAAGATCACGATAAATGTCCCAGGCTCGTCTTTTTAGTGAAATCCATTATCTAGTTCTACTGCGAACAGTGAATCAGAAGGTGTGGATATACTTACTGGGAATATATCGAGAGTTTGATGTGATTTGCACCTAAAGGTTTAAACATAGTTATCCTTATTGTTTCAATTCAGGTTTTTATCATACACAAATTTCTCGAAATAAAAAAATCGAAACATCTAAAACATTGATTTTTATGATTATCTATTTATAACGCTGCTGTAGTGTCAGGTTACCTAGGGTCTAGGCATGTCTCGTCAAGTTGCTACTCATCTTCATCGTGACCGTGCGTATTATAATCATTTTACCATATGCCCATATCCTTAACCGTTATCTGCTTATATTTAACCCATTTATGTATGAAAATATGGCTTACCATAATACATTTATTAAAAAAACGAAAGAAAAAGAAAAAACTCTAAAAATGCAAAAAATACTGTTTTTTGTGATCTTTTTCATCGTTTATAATCGATTTACTATTTCTCTTTGATAACCTCTCACCATGATGGTGAAGAGAATACTTTAATTGTGTTCCAGTGCCTCCGATTCCCAAACCAACTCCGATACTGGCCCTTGCTCCTTCCGCATAAGACTGATTCTTCTATGTGAACCGAAAGCCCTACTGGCAAACAGTTTTGGTTTCCCTTATTCGACAATTCTTCGACTTCCCCGGATCGTACAACCGGCCCAAACCTCATGCAATTTAAACCACAATCTCTTCTCATCCCCTCCATTTTCTAATGTTTTTTTCTCAATTTAACTTCGGTTTTTTATATACTTTTCTTCAACCACATCCACCAACATTTCGAGGAAGTCAATTTATATATTTATAAAATAACTTTCTTTATTTCATAAATTTATTTTACTGTGACAATTAAATCTTCATGCGCACCATTTCTTTTATAAATTTTTTCTTTTATTTTCTTCTTTAATCCCTGCTCCAGAATCTATCGGATCCTATCCATTTGCCTAATTTGATGCAATCTAGATGAATCTTCATTACTGTGTGACATTGCGCGAAAAAATTAAATTTCTTACCATTGTAAATTTACCATCCTTTATTAAACGGAAAAATATTCAAAAATTTCGCTTGATAAGGTCATTCTTACAATTTATTCATTTTGTACACATTGATAACCTGATCATGTTATGCACGCCTTGGTTTACCAAGAATATAATATTATTATGAGTTGTAATGTGTATTTGAGTCACTGGAATCAAGTTTGACTTCGTTGGGTTAACAGAGTGCTTCTCTGAGTCTCCAAAAGTTGACTTTACGGATAAGGTTGGTCTCGTCGCTGTCTCGAAGCATTGCAGACATAATCGAACACGAGCACGACATGGTCACACCGCCCCAATGGAACTCCATAGGCAATTGATTCGATAGCCGGTGCGTTTGAAGTCAAAACAAGGTCTAGAGTGGATGGCCAATCTCTCCTTCCATTCCTGTAGAGTTAAATACGTGGTTGTACAAGGGTACTAGGTCGAATACTTCGCGAAATTCGAGCTCCAGTGATTTCTTTGGATGCAGGCCTCGTAAGTATAGCCGTGGAAGGTTGAAGTCCCCGATGATTAGCATTTGAACGTGCTCTCGAGCGTTAGGGCGACGAATTCTTCCAACCAGCATATCGTTGTGTTCTGCGGTCGATGTTGGTGGTCGCTATATGACCCCGATTGTACAGCTGTCACCATATGCCAGGTCAAGAGAGCACCACAGCGTGTCACTGAGTGAAAGATCAGTAGCTGAGATGATTTTTATCTTTAGTCGCTTGTAACAATAGAACTCAAAACCAACAACAACGCCACGACGGTCACAGCGTAGGAGTGTCATATGCGGAATGGAAAGTTCACTGTCGATCTTACTCGATTGATACTGATTTAGATAAATTATTGGTAATTAGTACTGAAAAGGTATTTTCACGCCAATTTAAATGTTGAACAAATATTTTCACCAACTTAGCTTTCAAATGAATAATAAAGCTAATATTTACAATATTTTCACTTACTTTTGTTTAAATCTGCTGTATATTTCGTACGCTTTCCTCACCCTGATTCATAATTATTTTTTATTAACATGAATCCTGTTGACTTGGAAAATACTCTCCAAGAGGAAGAAATGACATTCTTGCCTACAGAAACTTCGAAAAATCACATGAATGTCAACAATGAAAAATGCAACAACGCATTATTGACGCGAGAGGATCTACTGACTTTGGACAAGCGTGAACCAAAATGGCGACGATTTCGTATTATATTAATGGTAGCGTTCTGGGTGATTTGGCTTGGGCTGTTGATTGCAGCAATCGTAATAATTGTGCTCACTCCTAAGTGTCCTCATGTTCCATCGCTGAATTTTTGGCAATCAAAAGTTGGTTACTGGGTCGATCCTTTTGCTTTCCGTGATTCCGATAAAAATCTAGTCGGTGACTTCAAAGGTAATTAAATAGTTTTAAAAATATATTCATAATATCTCAGGTTTGATTGAACAAAGTAACTACATCAAAGATACGCTGGGCGCTGGATACGTCATCATCGATAACTTTGTTGCTAATCAATTTTCTGAAAGCGGTAACCGCCTGGGGTTAACCACAGACTTCAAGCTTGTGGATCCCGCATTAGGATCTAACAATGATTTCCGATCGGTTGTGAAAGCGTATCATAAAAAGGGGCTTCAAGTTGTCGTCACTTTGGACTTCAATTCGGTTTCAGCAACTCATACTTGGGCCTCCAAGTATGCAGCGCCGAATGTTCCATCATGGGTATGTTTTTCGCATATCTTACCTCCTTTAGGTCACTAGATCATCGGTTTCAATGCAACGTTCGCCTTATTCTGCTTTTGGCCATGGCACTGTTGACCTCGATTTGAAAAATACCACCCTTTTGGAAGAAATAAAAGTAACCTATTCTTGAAAGCGTCATTTCAGGGTGTGGTTGAATATTGGTTGAATGAGGGAGCTGATGGTATACTGCTACATAACGCAGCTTACTTTGTTGAAGATACTGCTCAAATTCGGGCTGTGACTGCTGCAATGGTGCGCGTTTCATTTAATTTATTTATAGAACACTTGGTCCACAAACGCAAAACCAAGTCAAGTGTATCGTCCAGAAAGTGTTGCCGTTGTTCGTACTCTGTATGAGATCGCGAAGAAAGTTTCGACGAGAACCGGTAAACAAAGGTATATGCAATACTTTTCCATATTTTAAAGATTACTTGCAGTTAATGGTGGAAACACTGGGTTTGGTGTCAATGATTCTGTAGATGACGATTTAATGTTTCTTGGATCTGATAAGCAGCCTGCCGCTGATATCATCGTGAGCCGTCAGTTTGTTCGTAATCGTGGCAAGTAAGTTGATGGATTATTATATTTTCCAGTGCCCAAGAACCAGCTGCATCTCCGCTCATACGTTCTTATTCTCAACTGTATGCAAAAGAGCATAAGCGTCTAGCACTTGCAACCGCAACTTCAAGTGATGTATATCATAATAATACAATTTCATTGGCGTCTATCCTTCTCCTGCCAGGTAATTTATTCCAAAAGTTTTGCAGAATGTCATTATGCATCATTAATAATTCCTACTTGACCTGAATCTGTTGCAATGTCCTAATGGGGTCCCCTTGGTGTTTAATTCCCTATTATGTTTTTTGATTGTAACTTTATGGTTTCTGCAATGACCAATGCTATTAGCCATCGGCTGTCAATTTCTAATATATATCTACGTATTAGTGGACAGCGTCATGTGCATGAAAATGTTCCAGTTTCAGAATTGCTTACACTTACACCGTAACTGTTTTCTGGTTGTTTGCCATTATCAGTTGGAGACTGAGATCAAGTTCTGTGAGCTTTGAAACGGAAAAGTAGCAAACAGTTATTTTGAATACCGCAGCCAATATTTGGATGGCCGATCCATATGGTGCATTTAAGCCAACCGATCAACTGAATAGAAAAGACCAATTTAAAGAATGCTCACCTCGCCCGCACTTACATTTCCATTTTACTTCAGAAGTGCTGTATTTTAGATAAATTTCAAAACCTCTGTCGGTGTTCCAATCATATTTACTCGGGTTTCATTCGCTTACTACAAGTAACTACATTTCGTCAACTAAATTCATAAGCACTCCTGATTTCCAGGTTCTCCTCTTATTTACTACGGAAGTGAACTCGGTCAAGCTTTAACTGGTCAAAAACCAAGCTCACTTACAGTGTATCCGAAAAATAAACTCCCACTGGTCGATGATCAGCAGCTTTGTCACCTACCACTGCCGTGGGATCGTGATGGGAAAACGTTTTCTCCAGATATCTCGGACAATACTTTCTCTACCTTACTAGATGCCGTTGGAATACGTGAAACTATTGAGGTATTCGAACCCACAAATGTTGCTTATTCAATAGTTTTTTTTAATATTCACCACATACTTTTCTTCATTGAATTATCTGAAACAACGTGCACCAAAGTGTAATCAGATAAAATGTGGTCGAGTCGGAATAACATGGCACAAACAACAGTTATCATTATGTTTGCTCCGATTTTCCCGGATATTTTTATACACCATTGCTATGATTGTTTCTCATTCGTTGTCGATGGCCTCTGGCAAATTTCCATAAGAAGCGAAATGGATTCGATTATCCTAAATACAAACATTATTCAGAATTTTATGACTACGGAAGAATGTTTCAGTTTGGGATACTGACACCGCTGGACCGAGAACTGCCTGTCGCTGTGAGCTCCGCGGGAGAAGTTTTCACTCCCGAATCAAAATGTTTAGTAATTCGGAAAACTGCGGCATGAAACATCATGCGCTTGTGAAGTACATATATAATCGACTGACCGAGCAGGAGAATGCTGTTTTATTTTTCCACATTAATAGGATTTTTAAAATAATTCAAGCTTCACAATAATTTTTCAGCTTGTCACTTGAATTCTTTATGTTTGTCGTTGATACATTCCGATACATTCCCGTTATGCTATTACTTTTTTTCGTAAATTCTCATTCAGACTGCTACCGCTGCTGGTCGTGGAGCTTCACCATTCCAACTGGTTCAATCACTGATCAAGCTGCGTGAAAGCCCAAGTCTTCTCTGGGGTGAATTTAAACTACTCTCGATCGAAAATCTGGTATGCATTCCCGATATAACATCAATAACTATCGCATAATTCGCTAGATACCACAGTTAATTCTTTTTTATGTACCTAATAATTCTGAGTGAATTCAGTTACTTTTGAGCTACTGTTTAGATGTCTGAGTTGCATTAGTATTAACGCACTGCTGCGCTCGGTCAATAAATCTTCTGTATGTAAAATTTCCGATTTACATGGCCTTAATGGCCATTTCAAACAAATCGAATTTGATGAGTTCGTGATTGCGATCGTCTTTGTCAATTTCTCGGCATTTTCCCACTCTACGCTGCTAAAAGTTTGAATTTGAACCAACAAATCCTTCAAGTGTAGTCAATGCACGGATGTGCAATCGTGCAGCATTTCTGTGCTGTATGGCTAACATCGTGCTAAATTGATTGGCCATCGGTGGTGAGCTGCATGCTGAAACAGGCTGGAGTCTCACTATCATTTCTATTTTCTTTCTCATATATGTCTAGACCAGGGCAACCTGACAGTATCTTAGCCTACGTGCAGTCTCTGACTGTACGGCACTTTGCCTGGATCAGGCTTGTGCTTTCATACATACATACATACAAGTGTAGTCGCTTTTTCGATAGTTGTTCATACTCTTCATATCTTAAAAATCTCTGTATATTTTGAATGTAATCACTATGATTTCAGTTATTTTCAATGATCTATTCAATGTAGCTCTGAATTTATTCCATGATGAGATGGGGAACTTTTTCAATCATACGTCATATATTGTAGCCAATAATACTATATGGCTTGTTATCGATAATGAACTGTAGTTCATAACACATTGCAGTTTTACTGTCATTATCATTCGCATTTCTGCTGATTCAGCCTGGTACTTTCCATCTCACATGCAGAATTTCAGACTGCGCGGAATATTTTATGTTGCAATTTCGTGGCTCAAAACTTCAAGTGACGAAAACAAACCTGATGTTTACTTAGTTCTCTAAACGTTTGAGCTGAGTGTGTCAAGCAGATGGATCGACTATTTTCGGTGCTAAATAATGGGCCAAATTTATGACTTATGTTTGCTCATTCTCTTTTTCCTTCTGCTGTATTTAATATTACTAAACTTTATTTTTGATCTTTCTAGGATAATCCGATGGATGCGGAAATGTTTGAACGCAGGGCAAAAGGTTATCCATCTTTTGTTATCGTGCTTCTGAACACCTCCAAGTTTGAACGAATGATATACTTTCCTGACTACTGCAAGAAGTTCACTCCACGTATTATCTATCCACCTTCGCCTACGTTGGATGTGGACAAATTGGTTGTCGGAGATCGAGTCTACTTAAAAATCGAAAACGGACCGGCGGTTTACGTTTTCCAATGCCATGATGCTTAAGCCCAAACGCTAAGTAGTTGTTGTAGTTTGCCTCAATACAATACAATTTCTCCGCTTTTGTTTACCCTTCTCTCATAGCTGTTGAAAGGCTTGCCCGGAGTGTGAATTATTTACTGGGCTCGTTCGTGTGAGAACTCGTATGTTTTTAAGTGTGCAATCACATGCCTGGTTCAGACAATGTGCCGCTCAGTCATACACGGCACGTTAACTAACATACTGTCAGTGCTCGAACCTAGACAGTTATACGGGGAAGTGTTGGTGAAACTTCTCGCATGTTTCCGCATGCAGATCAGTACCACTGTCTACTCAATCTAGCACGGCGTTAGCTGCGCAGTAAAGAAGTACCATACGATTGCACATCCTTGTCGTACGTAACCATGGATACATTTCGGGGAAGCATCCTTTTTTACACAATGTAGTTAGCATTCCAGTAATGTACCGGATGCTAACTGCTTTAGCGCGTCCTGTATTTCTCAGTAGACATTTTAGCTTAGGTCGCTGCCCATGTCTAGTTGGTTCTCGTGTTTTTTAATAAATATGCGCTAAGAATTTGAGCCCCGTTCATGAAGGAGAATAGTACCTCTAGTAACGAGATGTTCTTCCACAACTTAGCGTTGCTCTTGTGTATAATTCGATCTTTGAAAAAGCTAATAATCAAAAATAAATTCCAATGGGTTAATTTACTGTAATGCAGCATGGAATTGTGTTATTCCTGCTGTGCCAAACATTCACCAGCGTCTCACTTCGGACCTTGTGACAAGTTGCTCCTTATAGATTATGGTGCAGATAATTCCATTCAATTATCATTATTAAGTAAGTGGATTCAATATGGGCTGTACGAAGCTAAATTTGGGAGATTCTGTTTTTTAAATTGTCTGTTCGGGTTCAGCGTACTTTAAACGAAAGATAATAATTGTCAACCCTTTTGGTCCGAATTTGACCCACTATTCAAGTGGATCGTTGTGGTCAAACGCTATGTTCTAGGAAATTCTGATTTTTAGCCATCGATAATCGGCAACCTGGTTTTTATCTTATATGCATTATGTGGATTGTAGCTCGTTGGGTATATCGTAAAGGCCATGCCGTTTCGCGCTAACAACTGCCATAATGTGGACGACAAGTATGACAATTCACTCCGGGTCCTAACTCTGGTCTACTAGGTTTTTCATCCAGGACGATCTAACGTTAATCACATTGTACTTGGAGGACAAAACGTCCAAAACTAGCCACTCGATTCTCATCCCACAAGGCAGGGAAACGCCATTTCGTCAAGTGTTCATTCCGCTCATGAAGAATAAAGCACATGCCTATCGTTTATCGGCGAATCCACATCACAATCCCCAACCCGGCTGTCACTTTGATCTGATTTGCCAGTCAAGTTTGTGGCAAGCGGTTAACCTCAAGTCCCAGCCATGTTGGGCTTGTTTGACAGACCTTGTTAAATTGAACATTGTTCAATACCTGCTGATTTTCTCGAACTCGATTGCCACCGGTAGTGGGGTGTGTGATTAAAATGCATGCAAATAAATATTGTGAATCATGGTTATGGGTTTAACCCCATGAAACATGTGTTTGGACACATGTGATAGAACAGGTTGGTCGTACCAGCCTTATCCAACACTGGCATACAAGCGCTACTTGTTTACCATTCCTCCACTGTTTCAAGCGCATGCAGATCCTGATCTTACTGTCTCTACCTGATGAGTGCAAACAGCACGAAACCAGTCGTGCGGTGTGTGTGACGGAAAAGCATGTAAATGAATATTTTTTCATGGTTATTGATTTAACCCCATTAAACACGTGTTTTTAGTTAGGTTTTGGAAACTAGGCCGGAAACCGGTCTATCTACATCTTGAAAACATCTCACTATCCGCTTTTCTCCTGCGTAGGGAGCGTTCAGAGACCGCTGCAAGGATCTTCGCTGATGTGCTCTGGTGGAAAAGAGCCCGGAACTCCCAGCAACAAGACCAAACGAAGCAGAGGGATGATCGAAGTTTAATCCTTTTTGGAGTCCCAGAAGCTGATGAAGCAACTGATAATGCAGTGCAGCGCAAACACGATCAGCTACAATGGAGATTCCTCAGTGATATACTTGACTTGTAGATGTAGCTGTGACGGACACGTTCCACATTCCAAATCTACGGATTATAAGGGCATCGGTCCTAAGCCCCTCAAAATAACGTTTTTTCGCAAAGATATGTTGAACACGGTCAAAACTCGTTGGTTGAGTGGCCGCAGACAAATGCCGCGAGAAATTAGACTAAGTGCATCGAAACTTCATATTGGAAAGATAGATGCACCACGAAGTTCAATAGAAACACTATCAAGTCAATCAGTAGAAACAAATTCAGCCGATACTATAGATCACTGTATTCCAACAGTACAACCCCAAAACGATCAAGCATCCCTGCAAGCAAAAAACCTTCAGTTGCCGACTTTGGAGGAGTCGGCGTAACAGATATTCTTCATTCCGCTAGCTTCCTTTCCCACGTCCCATCCTTGTTGAGAAAAACAACTATGGAATGCATCTACATCAACGCACTATGTCTCGGAAACGAAATCGGTGAACTGCGTGCGGTTTTTATGAGATGTTCACCTGACATCATAGTCGTAACGGAAACGTGGCTGCAAACTCACCAAACAAATAGTGAACTAGAATTACCCGGAATGTCACTTATTCGTCATGACCGTGAAACCAGAGGAGGAGGAGTAGCTTTGTATTATAGGCAAAACCTTCTGTGCCGTAAGATTACGGATCCAGACATCGTGTTACTGGATACACTCTGGTGATCAGTCCGACTAGCTAACGGCGAAGACTGTGTTTTGGGAGTAGTATATCGCCCACCGTCTGCACAGGAAACTTAAAATCTGGCCCTACTGGATAAAATTCGCATGGTTACTTCCAGATTCACTTTTGGCTTTTTGATTATGGGTGACTTCAATTTACCGAATCTGCGGAGCAGTACAATTTACCCAGAACAATCCATCGAGCGCGCATTCACTGAGTTGTTTTACGATATTCCTCTTTATAACCACATTGTATGTAATACCCGATACCGCGGAAACGATTTACCGTCACTCTTAGATCTCGTTCTGAAAAGCAATGAACACTACATTGATAACGTTGTTTACGAAAGTCTACTGGGACTAAGTGATCACGTCGTCATCCAGTTTGACTATCTGTTTGAAGCTGTAAGAACAAATGATGCCCGTAAAACAGTTATGCGAATCAACACTACGGCGTTGAGTGATGCTCTGGAAAACACGTTTAACTGCTAACCGGGAACCAGCAACGTACATGAGTTTTGGATATGGCTAATATCTAATCTCAAAAGTTCAATCGAAATGAGCTCCGAATGTGTCCTCAGGAACTCAAGAAAAAAATTTGAATTTAAACTAAGAAGCCGAACTCGTAAGTGGTTAACGGTACGAAACATTGCTTGGCGACACCATTGGCAAAACCCATCATCCGAGACCTGGGAAACATTCCGTTTACTGCGGAACAAAGTGAACAAATTTTCATGCAAGACAAGTTGTGCTTCCAAGAAGTTATATCAACCATGATGAAGCGAAACCCCAAAATATTTTATCGTATGGTTAAAGATCAAGCTAAGGCGAAACCTGGAGTAGCGTCCGTGAACACATCAGCTGGACCAACAACAACTGCAGCAGAAACTGCTGATGCTTTCGCCACGTTTTATTCATCGGTATTCAACCCGACAGAATATGCAATAAACATCCCAAGTCAAACACTTTCAAACACGGTTGCCCTAAGTGAAATAAATGTCACTTCGAACCGCGTCATTCAAGGTTTATTTATTCTTAAAACCGGAAAGTCTTCTGGGGCCGACGGAATAACCCCGAAAATATTGAAGCAATTTGCGAGTTTGGTATACAAACCACTCACTTACTTGTTCGAGCAAACAATGGCAAGTGGAGTGATTCTTACAGATTGGAAACGCGGAATAATTTCTCCTATTTACAAAGGTCGAAAACTCTCCGATGTTTCTAATTACCGACCCGTTACTCTGTTACCAGTGATTGCAAAATTACTTGAGCGACTCATTGTTGACGATCTAATGAAACATTTCGAGAACAATCAGTTGCTTTCGAGGAACCAGCATGGATTCAGACGGAATTATTCCTGTTTGTCTAATTTGCTGGTAACGCTAGATGATTGGACAAAATCGGTAGATAAAAGACAAGCAATACACGCGTGCTACTTAGATATTTCAAAAGCATTCGATCGTGTTGACCATTCCCTACTACTTCAGAAGCTTAAAAAGCTTGGTATCACTGAAAAGTTGCTGAATTGGCTAAATGACTACCTAACAAATCGCACTAACCAGGTAAGTGTTGATGGTGCATTATCCAAACCAATAGCAGCAACTAGCGGAGATCCCCAATGTCCAGTCCTTGGTCCGTTCCTCTTTCTGGTTTATGTCAATGAAATACCGGAAATTCTTCGATGTAACATTTCGTTATTTGCAGACGACATAAAGATTTAACGCAGCATTCGTAGTCCAGAAGACTGTCTGCTATAACAAATGGATCTTGATACGCTTCACAGCTGGTCGTTGAAGAACAAACTGCCGTTTAACCTCAACAAATGCGGCTCACGAATGTGGGGAATCGAGTAGAATTCACATACCATATAGGTTCTTATGTACTTGAAAATTGCAGTGAAGAAAAAGACTTTGGTGTCTGAATACGTTCCAGTTTAAAAACCTCGCTTCAAACCAACACCTTCTTTAAAAAAGCAGCACGTCCTAAATCTACTCAAACGGGTACTGGGAATTTTTCGCCCAAGATATTCCCAATGATCATGAATACATACTTGAGACCAGTCATGGAATACGGTGTTCATTCATAGTCTCCGTGGCTCAAGAGGGGTGTGGAACTTATGCAGCGAATCTATCACCACTCAACAAAACTAGTTCTCAGCATCCGAAACAAACCATATAAAGAAAGGATAGCTTAACTGAATCTGTTCGACTTTCCCTATCGATGAATCAGAGGAGACCTTATCTTACTTCACAAAACATTCCGTACCCCGAACCATCCCTTACAGGGTTTATTCACGCGAAGGGATACAAGAAATTATCCGACCCATGAATATGTGCTGGTCGTACCTCATTCCCGCCTGAACTGTAGAATTTATTTTTACTCTGTCCGTGTCTGTTTTACTTGAAACAGTTTATCTTCAAACGTTGCTCACTCCACTAGCTTGCATGAATTTAAAACGAAATTAGACCATTTTCATTGCATTATTCGTTTCCAGAACACTTATATACTGTTTAATGTACTTTCTTATATTGTTTATACACTAAAATTTCAATTTTTACCATCCTATGGTTGTTGTTAAGCTTGTTGCTTTTTAGACCATTGAAAACCCTGAATTACCTTGAATTATTATTAAGTAATGTTACTCTGTGGAAGGAGACTTAACAAATCAAATACTGTTCTCCATATGATCTTGTTCGAACTAAAGCCCTGTTCAAAATTCATTGGTTACGGTAAAATATCCCGGTAATTTCTTAGCTGCAGTTGGGAAGTATCTTCTTGCATGTGCTTCCATTTATCACTGAATACTCAACGATCACTCAAAGCTAACCCTCCTTCTATACGAGGTCAGAAAACTATGCAACTG
Source organism: Atriophallophorus winterbourni (assembly GCA_013407085.1). NCBI lineage: Eukaryota > Metazoa > Platyhelminthes > Trematoda > Plagiorchiida > Microphallidae > Atriophallophorus > Atriophallophorus winterbourni. Next base: position 80,568 of record JACCGJ010000737.1, read on the forward strand.
CTTAGTTCATGTATGCCGATCATCAGACTGACCACATTCATTCGCGTCGCGTGCGTCAATCAAGGCTTGCACTGTTTGTGTTGGCTGGAGCGCATTTCGATGTTATTGACTGATATACTTGTTTACCTGGCCTCCGTGATCTATGCGCAGATGTACCAAATGTAAATAAGTTTTACGAGCGAGTCTATGGCATACCAATGTGATAGTATAATTGTTTGTGTTCATCGGCATCCAGGACTACATTTTAGATAATTTCGTCGTATTTTTCGTGGACAAGATACTGGCCTCTAAACGATTTTCTGCATTAAGATTTTATGATTGAAAATTGTTTTTGCAACGTGTTTATACTCGTTTCAAAGCTGGAAAAGCTGCTTTACATTTGTATAGATGAGAGTTTGAAATGGTGAAACACATTTTGTTCATGTCGGATATTTCTTTGGAATCTGGGTACTTGAAAAGATAAAATAATCATTTAGACACACTAATTTACGCGTACCTGAAGCTGTTGATAGTCCAGATACAAAGTGTAACTTCAACCACGATATACAACAATGGAAATTTATAAGTGACGCTATCCAAACGAATAAGACTACTGTTATCAATACCTTTAGGATCCCGACATTACCGAAATACGAAGGTAAAGCTCCGCGACCTCTATAACTGAAACTGCTGATAGACAGTATGGCTGATGTCGTTCTTAAAAATTGGAAGCAATTTCGATACAAATTGCCCCGAGAGATTAAAATTATTCCTAGACGCCTCAAAACCACCGATAACAAGGATGACACTGAAAGTCTAAATACTGAACAGAGTGAAAAATCCAAACATGGTGAAAAAAACGGAATTCGGCCGACTCAACTGGAGTCGGCGAAGAAAATTACCTACCCACCGACTGAAGCCGAGCCGTCCCAATAATTTTATCTCATGAACCGTCTTTGCTGTCAACATCTACTGTCAAATTTTTGTATACGAATGCCCAATGCTTGACAAACAAACTACACGTATTGACTGAACTAACTACCACACACTCACCAGACGTGATTACTGTAACTGAGACATGGTTTCATCCAACCTTAACAGAAAATGAAGTTGTCATTGAAGGTATGTCTCTACTTCTTCGCGATCGCCTGACTCGAGGAGGTGGTGTTGCGCTTTACCACATTCGGAGACTTCTGCCAAGAGATCACTGATGACGATTTACAACTGCAAGACACATTATGGTGTTCGCTAAATGTAACAGCAGGGAAAAATGCATAGTGGGTGTGATTTACCGTTCGCCATCAGCCGACGAAGCCTACAATTCAGAATTACTTGCAAATATACGCTAAGCGGCTACCAGATAACGCTGCAGAATTCTACTGATCGGAAACTTTAATCTGCTGAACTTTAAGGGAAATTCAATTCATCCAGAAAATTCCATAAATGCTTTATTTCAACAGTTGCTGGAAGAAATTCCACTCTACAACCATATTTTCAACAATACCCGATTTCGTGGTACTGATACGCAGTCTATCTTGGACCTAATACTGACAAATGATGAGCACGTGATTGAAAGTCTCACTTATGAAGTTCCTATAGGACTCAGTGACCACTTAGTTATTAAGTTTGATTATATTTGCCAGGCAATCAGAACAAGTGACATCAACAAGGTGATTAGAAAAATTGACTTTCCACAACTTAAAACTACTCTTATGAACGCCACAGACCCTGGTCTTAAGTCCGACAACGTGCAAGATCAGTGGCAGTGGATGGTAAACGAACTTAAATTTGCCGTTGAAATGCACTCTCATCTTGTTCCAAAGGTGCGAAAAAATGGATATGCATTTAAGCTGAGAAGCCGAACACGAAAATGGTTGACCTTGCGAAATGCTGCATGGCGGGCTCATCGACATGATACCACTGTTGAGAGTTGGGAGACATTCCGTTTGCTAAGAAATAAGGTAAACTAACTTGTTATTGATGACAAACTGAATTATAAAAATCTTTTACTCAATAAAATGGAATCGAACCCCAAAATTCTCTACCCGATCATAAATAACCGGTCAATGATGAAACCAGGAGTTGCCGCTCTAAAGACACGTGATGGAACAACAACCACAGCATCGCAATCTGCCGAAGTTCTAGCCCATTTCTTCTCCACTGTCTTCAGCCCACGAAACACGGTTACCTGTCCCTTAACTCCCGTCCTTAACTCTCCCTTACCGAAAATGTTTTACAACAACTAACTATTACCTCGGAGAGTGTCCTCCGCACATTGCTAAATCTCAACACGAGAAAATCTCCCGGAGGTGACGAAATTACCCCGTTGATTCTTAAAAACTGTGCTTATACTTTGTGTACGCCTCTCACATACTTGTTTAACCTCTCTTTAACCCAAAGTTTCGTTCCCTGTGATTGGAAGAATGGCATCATTACCCCCATCCACAAAGGAGGAAACCGTTCCGAAGTATCCAACTATCGACCAGTAACACTACTACCGGTGATCTCTAAAGTGATGGAGCGCCTTGTAGCAAACAGCGTCACAAAACATCTGGAAGACAATTGCTTGCTCGCAGTCGAACAACACGGCTTCAGAAAAAGACACTCTTGCCTTTCAAACCTTCTGCTCGCCCTCGATGACTGGACACAAGTTGTAGACAAAGGTCTCACCATACACGCTTGTTATCTTGATATGTCAAAAGCATTAGATTATGTCAACAACAGTCTGTTACTACAAAAGATGGAGCTATGTGAAATCAAGGGTTCATTACTAGCCTGGTTTGAGGATTATCTCCGCGACCGTGTCATTCGAGTAAGGGTTGATGGTGCTTTGTCACGACCTATTGCAGTAACGAGTGGGGTGCCGCAGGGATCAGTGCTTGGACCAATTCTTTTCCTGATGTATGTCAACGACTTACCTAAACTTTTTCGCTGCAAAATCTTGTTATTTGCGGATGACATCAAGCTGTGGACACAAGTACGCACAACTGAGGATTGCAGACAGCTTCAGCTGGACCTCGATGCTTTATAAGACTGATCAGTAAGAAATGCACTACCCTTTAATGTCAGAAAATGGAAGGTATTGACTGTTGGAAAACATTCCGAGTTCTCTTACACCCGTAGTTCCCATATTCTTGCATGCACTGACAAGGAGAAGGACTTGGGTGTGTGAGTGAGCAGCACTTTGAAACCGTCACATAACGCCACAGCTCTCTATGAAAAGACGTTACGAGTACAGCTTCTGATAAAAAGCGTGTTCGGGAGTTTCACTAAGCAAACCGTTCATCGAATAATTAATACGTACTTGAGGCCAACCATGGAGTATGCGGTTCAGGCTTGGTCACCCTGGCTACAGAAGGATATCAGCCTCTTGCAGAGAATATATCATCGAACCACCAAGCTCGTACGTGGTTCAAAACATAAACAATACGAAGATCGGATTACAAGCCTCAATCTCTTCGACTCTCGCTACCGCCGTCTTAGAGGCGACTTGATTCTTATGTTCAATATACTGCACACCCCCTAAATAAAAATCAACTATTCACACGACTACCACCCAGAACCAGCCGGAGTCACGACTATACAGTACTTATTCCCGACTCGAGACTAAACTGTCGAAGGTATTTTTATTCTGTACGTGTATGTTTTACCTGGAACTCCCCCGTAAAGTTGCGCATTCACCCAAATCGGATATATTGAAATTGAACTTGGACAACTTCATGTCGACCAATCCAAACATTGAACCTTTATATTCCGCAGCTTTGAAGCCGTGCTTTAGGTAAACTATACATCTTAACCCCATCCAACCGGTTGAAAACAATTTCTGCCTATAGATTTTTACCTGATTCCTAAACTGCTCAATAAGCAAACAAATAAGCAAACATATGTTATTCGTAATTCCCGTGATATTTTGTGGTTTTGTACAGCTATGTGCTGTTGAATTGAATTGAATTGTGTTGTAACATCGTGGTTCGTTGTACGAACCCTATTAAACCATGTCTTCAAAGTTTAACTTTGTTTACCACAAATATATTCATTTTACGGTTTAATTAATAATGTCACTGAGAGTTGCCTCTTGAAAAAATTACTATTTTACCGTGAGTGTTTTAAATCGTCTAAACCGGAAATTTTAATTTTTGATACTGCACGGACATATTTAAAAAGAATTAGCAACTCCTAGCGAAATAGCTTAACTTGTCACGAAATAATTTCGACGAAGTTGGATACACGATATTTTTATTATAATATTTTTTTCGTTATACAACCAATCGAAATTGTTGGTTAAAATTCCCTCCCCGAATTCGAAAAATATGGCTATAACAAATCGTCTTCCCACGAACTCTTCAAATCATAATATTGTGATAAATGATGCTTGCCTCTCATTCCAGTTTTGTGAAAGGTTATTCTTAAATGGTAATTATGCATGAGCGTGTTTAATATTTCGAAGGAGTTGGTACTCGTAAGTAGTCAGCAATAACGTTTTTTCACACACGATAGAAGACGTTCGGATAGTAAATAAATTTCAATTGATGAACGAACCGACATTTTGAATCACCCTATACATCGTAAATTTTCCAATTTGCGCTTTTCAAACAAGCAGCATAAAGTAGGTGTGTTTGCCGTGAGACAGAGTTGTCTGAATGAATGAATAACATATTAGCATACATGTCATTTTACATCTAACATTCGCACATGTTGCAAGACCGGTTATTATTGGTAGCATCACTGTTGAGGTACCCAAACTTGTTGAACAGAGATTCTGCCGACTATATACTTTGTTAGGATGTGTAGAGATGTACCTCAAACAGGCATCCCTATCGATTGGATTACTATAGACTTTAGTTTTTATCTTGCCGTTGTAGTTGGATTAAGAACGAAAATGTCCCTTCATTAAACTCGATTTCTTTCGTAACCCGGATATTTTATTGAGTTGAATATGGAACACTTTTAATCTTTGGTGCTTCATTATCAAATTAGCAAAATATGGTAGACTCACTCTATATCTTCAAGCAGACAACCAACGTTTGAATGCTGTTTGAAGGTAGTGGGTATGGTCCGTGTGTCTTGAAACTTCCTACATGATGAGCACGAACAGAAGGTGTGTGATGCGAAAAAGTGCATATATGGAGAAGTTATTCAAGCCCCTACGTTCGACCTCTTCCACCACAGATGCTGGAACAGGTTGGTTGTGACAAAAATATCAATCATTATTTTTGAAGCTCAAGCTTATTCGAAATCATAGAAAGTTCTTAGAATATGGATAGTGAATAATAAAGAGCTCTTTCCACTACTATTCTCGTTAAAAAATTTTCTGCAGCTACCAAGATTGTTTTGGTCTGTAGAAAAAAGGCGCAAGCTGTTTAGAATTAAAACTCGTAAAGTGTATTTCATGTATTATAATAGTAGATAATAGACAAATATGAATATAATAAACAAACATGAACCAGGAATAATTGAGAAATGTTTGTTTCGAGGAGAGTCTTAGGCAGGGAATTTGGTATAACATTTACACGAAATCCAAACACACGCCTAGCTTTTAGGGTTTACGAAAGATATACAAGGAAATCATTCCTCTACGACCCAGAATTGATGGGATAGGTTCCCCTCCACATGAGTTGGCTAGGAATCTTGCTCGTCTGTTGAAACCGTTAGTCTGTATTACGGACTCATTTGTTAAAAATGTTTACGACTTCACGAGACACTTATGGTTGGTGTCGATAAAAGGCGACGAGTTTATAGTTAACTTCGATATGTGCGCTTTGTTTACCAATGTTGAGACAACAAGAGCATTGAAAAACACTAGACGGACACTGGTAGCAGATGCTAGTTTTCAAAATCGCACACAGTTTAGCGTTCAAAAAATTAAAAACGAACATGAACTACTTCTCGGTAAGCGAGAGGTTATATGGACCAAGAGAGGGTTTGGCTATGGATTCACCTTTATCCCCAGTATTAGCAAATATGTATCTGGAGTTTTTTGAAATTAAATTAATCAGCATTAAAAATATTAAGCTCAAGCGGTTGTGGCGTTACATTGAAGACTCATTTATCATCAAAAACGCAACAGGTTGGATGCGTTTTATGATTACTTGAGCGAGGTAGATCCTTGAATTAAAGTTATAAAAGAGGTGGAATTTAGCACATGTACACTTCCCTTTCAGTACTTCTTGGCTCAAAAGATTAATCGTAAAATTAAAACTTCAATCTAACGAAAATCAATCGACACGGATGGCTACCTAAGTTACAGATATTCAGATCAATTTCGTCAAACATCCTATATAAAATTGACTACTTGTTTAGCAATAACCTAAAAAGAAAAGGTGCTTATCAACAAGTCATACGCGGTGTATAGACTATGGATATCTATGGATATTCTAAGAGTTTTGTAAAGCACTAATTAAAACGGGTGAAATATCCGAACCAGAGAAAACAATCGAGCTAGGATATGTCTACCGCATATCGAAGAGATTCTTAAGCTATAAGTAGAATCTAAAACGATCTGTCAATAATGGGGCCACATAAAAGAGGTAGAAAGAGGTCGGCCTTGTTAATCTGAAAGATACGTTACCTTTAGATAGCTCCAACAATTGTTTTTATATGATCAATGATTGTCTGAAGTGTACATAAAGCGAACAACCGGAGAACTTCGTACTGACATTTTGCGCGCCTTCAAATCAGCCCTGCTTTCTAGCATTTTTGTTGTTAAATATTCATATATCAACCAAGGCTATTCTATGACCAGCACGCTTTAAATTCGATACATTTTTTATATTTTGGAACACGGAATTTTCGCTGCGCCGGTTGCAGAAAATTTCAAAAGAATACTGAAAAAGCACGATTTAAAACAATCTTGCGGGATGGAATTTAATTGATAACCATCACAAATTTTGTTAATGCTGGTAGACGAATCTATGCTGTTTCGGATTTGAAAATTTGACTGGTAACCCAAAGTTTTAAATAAAACTATGAAAGTTTAACTTCGGTGCTCGAATCAGCGAAAACCCTCATGTTCAAAACCAAAAGTCATGGTGCAAAACACCCCCAAAGTGGACACTATGGGTATTCGATCTAAGGTAGTTGAAACGTCCAGCAACCAGCGAAAGCGCTAAACACGCAGTGTACATTCAGTACATGGACTAAGCGTGATTCGCACCAACGTAAAGGAAACGAGTGCCACCTTACTAGGGGACAGGCTAAAGCACGATAAAGAAGAATGGAAAAGATTGTGCAACAACATGGACTTGGAGCCAGTTGAACCACTATACCACTATACGACTAAGTCGTAAACCTATTTCTTCGAATCTGGACCAGCCAAGATTGCTTAGAATCACGGTTCGCTCTGAAAGGGATCCTAAAAACATCTTACTGTCCGCTTTTCTCCTGCGTAAGGAGCGTTCAGAGACAACTGCAAGGATCTTTGCTGATGTGCCCTGGTGGAAAAGAGCCCGAAAGGACCAGCAACAAAACCAAACGAAACAGAGGTATGATCGAAGTATAATCCTTTTGGGAGTTCCAGAAGCTGATGAAGCAACTGATAAAGCGGTGCAGCGCAAACACGATCAGTTACAATGGAGATTCCTCAGTGATATACTTGGTTTGCATGATGTAGCTGTGACGGACACGTTCCGCATCCCCGAATCTATGAATTATAAGGGCATCGGTCCTAAGCCCCTCAAAATAACGTTCTTGCGTAATGATATGTTGAACACGGTCAAAACTCGTTGGGAAAATGGCGGCAGAATAATCCCACGAGAAATTAGACTAGGTACATCGAAACACCATACTGGAAAGATAGATGCACCACGCAGTTCAATAGAAACACTACCAAGTCAATCAGTAGTTAACGTGTCAGAAACAAATTCAGCCGATACGATAGATCACTGTGTTCCAACAGTACAACCCCAAAACGATCAAGCATCCTCGCAAGCAAAAAACCTTCAGTTGCCGACTTTGGAGGAGTCGGCGTAACATATATTCTGCACTCCACTAGCCTTCTTCCCCACACACCATCCTTGTTGAGAAAAACAACTATGAAATGCATCTACACCAACGCACTATGTCTCGGAAACAAAAATCAGTGAACTGCGCGCGGTTTTTATGAGATGTTCACCTGACATCATAGTCGTATCGGAAACGTGGCTGCAGACTCACCAAACAAATAGTGAACTAGAATTACCCGGAATGTCACTTATTCGTCATGACCGTGAAACCAGAGGAGGAGGAGTAGCTTTGTATTATAGCCAAAACCTTCTGTGCCGTGAGATTACGGATCCAGACATCGTGTTACGGGATACACACTGGTGCTCAATCCGACTAGCTAACGGCGAAGACTGTGTTTTGGGAGTAGTATATCGCCCACCGTCTGCACAGGAAACTTTCAATCTGGCCCTACTGGATAAAATTCGCATGGTTACTTACAGATACACTTGTGGATTTTTGATTATGGGTGACTTCAATTTACCGAATCTGCGGAGCAGTACAATTCACCCAGAACAATCCATCGAGCGCGCATTCACTGAGTTGTTTGACGATATTCCTCTTTATAACCACATTACATGTAATACCCGATACCACGGAAACGATTTACCCTCACTCTTAGATCTCGTTCTGACAAACAATGAACATGACATTGATAACGTTGCCACTGGGACTAAGTGATCACGTCGTCATCCAGTTTGACTATCTGTTTGAAGCTGTAAGAACAAATGATGCCCGTAAAACAGTTAGGCGGATCAACACTATGGCGTTGAGGGATGCTCTGAAAAACACGTTTAACTGGTAACCGGAAACCAGCAACGTACATGAGTTTTGGATATGGCTAATATCAAATCTCAAAAGTTCAATCGAAGTGAGCTCCGAATTTGTCCTCAGGAACTCAAGAAAAAACTTTGAATTTAAATTAAGAACCCAACTCTTAAGTGGTTAACGGTACGAAACATTGCTTGGCGACACCATCGGCAAAACCCATCTTCAGAGACCTGGGAAACATTCCGTTTACTGCGGAACAAAGTAAACAAATTTGTCATCCAAGACAAGTTGTGCTTCCGAGAAGTGAGATCAAGCATGATGGAGCGAAACCCCAAAATACTTTATCGTATGGTTAACGATCAAGCTAAGGTGAAACCTGGAGTAGCGTCCGTGAACACAACAGCTGGAACAACAACAACCGCAGCAGAAACTGCTGATGCTTTAGCCACGTTTTATTCATCGGTATTCAACCCGATACAACATGCAATAAACAGCCCAAATCCAACACTTTCAAACACGGTTGCCCTAAGTGAAATAAGTGTGACTGAGCAACGCGTCCTCCAAGGTTTATTTAATCTTAAAACTGGAAAGTCTCCTGGGGCCGACGGAATAACCCCGAAAATATTGAAGCAATTTGCGAATTTGCTATACAAACCACTCGCTTATTTGTTCGAGCAAACACTGGCAAGCGGATTGATTCCTACAGATTGGAAACGAGGAATAATTTCTTCTTTTCACAAAGGTGGAAATCGTTCCGATGTTTCCAATTACCGACCCGTTACTCTGTTTCCAGTGATTTCAAATTACTTGAGCGACTCATTGTTGACGATCTAATGAAACATTTCGAGAATAATCAGTTACTTTCGAGAAACCAGCATGGATTCAGACGAAATTATTCCTGTTTGTCTAATTTACTGGTAACGCTAGATGACTGGACAAAATCGGTAGATAAAGGACAAGCAATACACGCGTGCTACTTAGATATTTCAAAAGCATTCGATCGTGTTGACCATTCCCTACTACTGCAGAAAATTGAAAGGCTTGGTATCACTAGAAAGTTGCTGAATTGGCTAAATGACTACCTAACAAATCGCACTAACCAGGTACGTGTTGATGGTGCATTATCCAAACCAATTGCAGCAACTAGCGTTGTTCCCCAAGGCTCAGTCCTTTGTCCGATCCTCTTTCTGGTTCATGTCAATGAAATACCGGAAATTGTTCGATGTAACATTTCGTTATTTGTGGACGACATAAAGATTTGGCGCAGCATTCGTGGTCCAGAAAGCTGTCTGCTATTACAAAAGGATCTTGATACGCTTCACATCTGGTCGTTGAAGAACAAACTGCCGTTTAACTTCAACAAATGCAGGATCATGAATCTGGGGAATCGAGTAGAGTTCACATATCACATAAGTTCGCATGTCCTTGAAAATTGCAGTGAAGAAAAAGATTTGGGTGTCTGGATATGCTCCAGTTTAAAAACATCACTTCAAACTAACAGTGCTTTCAAAAAAGCAACACATGTTTTTGGCAAACGTGTATTTGACTAATTTTCGCCCAAGATATTCCCAAGGATCATGAATACATACTTGAGAACAGTCATGGAATACGGTGCGCAGTCATAGTCTCCGTGGCCCAAGATGGGTGTGAAACTTATGCAGCGAATATATCACCGCTCAACGAAACTAGTTCTCAGCATCCGAAACAAACCATATAAATAAAGGATAGCTCAACTGAATCTGTTCGATTTTCACTATCGACGAATCAGAGGAGACCTTATCTTACTTTACAAATCATTCCATACCCCAAACCATCCCTTACAGGATTTATTCACGCGAAGGGATACGAGGAATTATCGGACCCATGAATATGTGCTGGTCTTACCCCATTCCCGCCTGAACTGTAGAAGGTATTTTTACTCTGTCCGTGTCTGTTTTACTTGGAACAGTTTACCTTCAACCGTTGCTCACGCCACTAGCTTGCATGATGTAAAACGAAATTAGACGAATTTTTATTGCATTATTCGTTTCCCGAACACATATATACTGTTTAATCTATGTTCTTATATTGTTTATACACTTTACCATCCTATGGTTGTTGTTAAGCTTGTTGCTTTTTCAACCATTATAAACCTTGAATTACCTTGAATTCTACGATCATTCATTACGCCAATTGTCTTTTAGTGGTACTTTCTGTTGTATCAGACAGGTGTAGATGTAATAGCCATGGATACCGCAAGAAGTCAGCATTCGAACGGTTACTTGGATGCCAATATAAAAATGTAACTTTAAACAATTGCATTTTTTATTCATTGTTGAACACAAATCTCAATGAATCGTTTTTTAATGAAAAATAACTTGGAAATTTAAGCTATGAAATTTCGTGGATAATGAAATATTTCTCGGTACTACAGCCTTCTGTGTAAAATTCTCAAAATGTATTTTATTTGTATGGGTGTTCATTTTCCATTTTGAGCTGCTCTGTTTAAAAAAAATCATAACACTTTCCATTGCTCAATCTTTCCGATCGAGAATTATGCAGACATTTATTATTCCTTACATGCTACTTTTGTTGTTTAAGTAGCGAAATATCACGATATTTGTAACCAACTTGTATCCCAAAATGTTCTCTAATGCAGCTGGACATTTAGGTATCCACTATATTCAATATGCCATTATAATGTTTCGCAAAATGAGCCCTTCGAATTTTTCTGCACAATCGAAGAGTAAAAACATTACAACTCTTTCTCATATGCTCTAAATTTCAGACGATATCTCTGTACCGTGAATGCATTCCCTAACATCTCGAAAATTGCAATCGTTCTAGCTGAGAGAACATCCGGTTTCGATATTATTAACCTCGTGTTCTCTCAATAGTAGCATGGTATCGAGCTCAGTCTGCTATTATGACTGGATCCGCGGCTGTATATGCATTCAGCACGCATATAACCAACGGTAAACTGGCAGTAGGAATTCACTTGGTAAATATAGAATAATGCAATTCACATATTTCATGTCTGTGTTACACACTCAGAAATTAGCTTCCGACGTTTTCATTCGTGGAATTTTAAACCGGTAATTTGTTATATAATTATAAAGAATGCTTCCTTTGTTGAAAATCCTCATATGCCGCCTTCAGTCATCATTCTTACTCAAGTTGGGTAGCACTATAATGCGCTAACAGCTAATACGAATGCTTTTGTTCATTGGATAGTTTCACTGAAATTTCATTTGTAAATGTCCTGTGTAATCATTACTATACATACTTGCTTCTGCAATATACGTAAGTAAGTTTGATTTTACGCGTTATAATCAAGAGGTCAATATTCAGACGACAGCCAAATTTAATTATTTTCTATTACCACAGATGCAGTCTCAGCTGATCAGCCGTTGACATATTGGTTGACATACACCGTTGGAGTATGCTAAGTAATCTTCAATGTGGAAAAACCTTTTGACATTAAGTTACGTGTGTAAATAATTGATGAAAGCAATTGTCGTTGTTACTTAGTTTGAAATTGATCTTTTCTTTATATCGGCAAACTGCCCTTGTCAAACGCAGGCATGATATTACACGGCTGCTTAAACGAGCATGGTTTTTGTTGGCCTCCTTCGGTCGATGTCGACCATGGATGTACATCACAATCGCATGAAATTTCATGTTTTACAAGTTTTTGAATGACTAAGCAGTCCAATTCGGGAGGAACAATCTCTCCCGCAGCGCTTGCAATCTAACGAACATGGTAGATCAATGTACTGTGGTGCTCACATCCCCATTCCTTACACACCACTACCGGTTCCTGGCTGTTTGCCGTCATCAGGTGGAGACAGTAAGATCAGGTTCAGTGAGCCTTGAAACAGTGGAAGTGAAACATGGTAAATGTTTTGCTTCTGAGATCCTACCAAGAATGTATAACGAATTAGATTCATTAACAGGACAGGTTTTATATCTCTTGGCGTCCAATGGTTGACCTAACCGTTCGTGCGTCTTTTGTCCGGAAATGTTCTGTCCATGCTCCGTCGACCTCATTGTTGTTGCTTTTCAAGATTCAAGATTCAAGATTCAAGATTTATGGTTGAAAAAAGCAAATTGCTGTACAATACCATAGGATATACGTATAAAAAATTATATATATAAAAAAAATCGTTACTTGTATGATCATGTCCATGTTCTTCATAGGTGGAGCAAAAATAATCCTCAATGGCAACACAGACTGAGGGAAAAGAATCTTTGGATGGACGGTAGTTCCGTGCGTTAAAATTTTTATAGACATCAATAGGTAGGGGCCAACGCAGTAGTTCTCAACATAAGGTTTCGTAACCTTTGTTTAAAGATGTGCTCGTTCGATGAGGTAACAATATCTATCGGCAAGCTATTCCACAAGAAGCATACACGAACAGCGAAGAAGTGACGACGACAATTCAATCGTGAGTGTGGGATTTGAAGGGTCAAAGGGTGGCTGCGTGTGGGGACAACGGAACGAAACTTGAAGAGGTGTTTGAGAGGGTGGGATTTCGCGTAGATGATTCGATATGTCAGAGTGAGGTCGTGTAGGATACGTCTGCGCTCGAGGGTGCACAGTCCAAGTCTGGTCAGTCGCTGCTCAAAGGGTAAATTATTCAATCCGGTAACCGTTTTGGTTGCCTTGTGATAAATTCGTTCGAGGAGCGAGATGTTTTTTTCCATCCATGGCGTCCAAGCTTGTACAGCGTAGTCAACGACAGGATGTATGTAAGTGTTTAGTAATTTCACGAGTGAGTGTGGTGGGAAACGTCCGAAAATGCGTTTCAATAAACCTAGCAAGCTGCACGTACGCTTGTAGACGGCTTCGCACTGTAGGCTGTTCTTCAGAGTGCCAGACACCAAGATTCCGAGATCTTTTTGTGATGTACTCCATTCAAGCGGGTGGCTGCCAAGTGTATAGGGAAATGGAAAGGGTTTTCCGACTTGCAACATTTTGCACTTGCGGAAATTAAATGGCAGTTTGTTTTGGATTGACCACTGGTGCAGTTTATTCAAATCTCCTTGCAGAACTTGACAGTCCTCGATAGAGTTGACCTTCGTCCAGATTTTTACGTCGTCTGCGAATAAAACAAGCTTACATGCTAGTAAGTTCGGTAGATCATTTATAAATAAGAGAAACAGTATCGGACCGAGAACCGAACCCTGAGGGACTCCGCTCGTGGCTTCAATTGTTCGAGAAGTTTCACCATCTATTCTGACTTTTACTTTGCGTCCAGACAGGTAACTTGTGAACCATGTTAGTAGGTTTCCGATGACGCCAACATTCTGCAGCTTCTGAAGCAGTAAGGAGTGATTCACTCTGTCGAATGCTTTAGATATATCTAAGTAACCGGCATGAACGGAACCCCCTTGGTCTAGTGCTTGCGTCCAGTCATTTAGAGTCGTGAGTAAGTTAGACAGGCATGAATATGTTTTCCTAAATCCGTGTTGTGTGAAAGTTATTAGCTGATGGTTCTCGAGATGTTCAACAAGTCGTTCACACACCAGGCGTTCCAAAATTTTAGAAACCGCTGAAAGAAGCGTCACGGGGCGGTAATTCGCCGGATCAGAACGACTGCCCCCTTTGTAGATTGGTGTGATAACACCGGTTTTCCATTGAGTTGGTACGGTTCCCGTATTCAATGAGTGCCTGAATAGATCACTTAGTGGGCCACAAAGCTCCAGCTCGCATGACTTCAGAACAGCGGGTGTTATTCCATCCTCTCCTGGTGATTTGCGAACGTTCAGCCGGCGTAGATGCTTTCGCACAACCGTAGGATTTACCTCGATGTTGCTAAGGCATTCGACTTGTAGTGGGTGCGGCAAAGACGTCAGCGTTGACACGTTCTTTGGACAAAATACTTGCGCATAAAATGATATTAGGGCATCAGCTGTATCCTTGACATTATCAGTCAGTCCGTTCTCTGTCTGGATAGGAAATACACCTGGTTTAACCTTGGTCGCGTTGTTTACGATGGTGTACAGCAACTTAGGATGTCGTTCCATCTGGTCGATCCTTTTGGGAACACAGGTAGAATTTTCGTCTAGTTTTGTACCGATATAACGTAACAGACTAGAACAATGAGTATCTGCATTCGTAAGATCGAGATGTTTTTCCTCCATAATCGTAATGGCACCGCGAAGGCCGAAGTAATCGACTCTCCTGATGAACTTAACGTCGCCCGACGCCCTTCGGGCGTTGCACACGAATTCGAAGGACAACACAAGATGGTCACTTAGCCCCAAAGGACTATGATACTGCACTGACTCCACTGCTGTTGCTTCGGAGGTTAAAACCAGATCTAGAATTGATGGTTCATTGAGTCCCCTTTGTCGAGTGAATGAACGGACATGGTTGTATAGGGGAGTGAAAGTGATAATCTCACGGAATTTGTACTCAAGGGATTGCTGAGTATGCACACTTTTGGAGTAGAGATGTGGGAGGTTAAAATCACCCATTATTAACAATTGGCATCCTCTAAGGTTTCCAGCGTTGCGCATCATTTGTAACAACGTTTCATTGTGGGCATCGGAAGAGTTGGGCGAGCGGTAGATCACACCAAGTATACAGTTCTCTCCAGTTTCCAAGCGAAGGCTACACCACATGGTGTCCTCTAGCTCAAACGTTGTGTCAGGTACAGCTGTGCATTGAAGACGCTCGTTGTAATACAAAGCAACTCCACCACCTGATCTTGAACGGTCTCGTCGAAGTAGGATCATGTTGGGAAGTGCCAGCTCGCAATCATTCACCTGATCGTAGAACCATGTTTCGGTAATAGCAATGATGTCAATGAGTGTACATATTTCCACTGAGGCGTTCATCAACGACCTTGGGCAAGACATGTGAAAGTGACTTTTGGTGAGGTAATTCAACATCGCCGTGTCATTATGTCAGCCTTGGATTGTTGTTTCTTTTATAGGGTGAACACTTGTTCGAAAGACACACATCATTAACAAAACGTTCGCTGAACTCCGAATTTTGTGCCAATCTAACTGAAACCACGAAGAGTTCTTGTGCAATGTATACTAGGTGTGAATAAATGTTCTTTTCAGTGACATCATAAGTAATAAAATCTTCATTGTTTTCGTTAATCTTTTTTTATAGTTTTCAACCGAAGTAACATTAGATGCTATTCCAAAAAGTGTTGCCCGATACTAGCTTCTCTAAGTTTCGTTAGTTAGGTCTGTCATTTTCATTTCTGCTTATTTCTGTTGTTGGCTACCTTCAATCCAACTAATTTTCTGAATCTCGGTCGATCCGGGGTCCTGTTGCAAGCTCTTGCTCGCTGATCGGCCGTCAACCTTAAGCACGGCACCCATTTGATGAGCCCTCCATAGAGTTAGCCGACCAGTTCGTCTATAGAGGGTCGAACTGTCCCAAGGAAGGAAACCTAGCAGGCAGTTTTTTTTAACCAGGGTGCAGTAGTGGGATAGCGCGAACATATCGAGTATACCGCTACCTTTGGTACATTCATGGTTAACATCGGCCGAAGGACGCTATTTACTTTAAGGTGTACAATAAATTTCATTAAAGATTATCTATCTTAATTTTTCATAAGCATATTTTGCATGGTATTTTCAGCTTGAGGGCCGATAAGTCCTAATGTGAACAAGTGTGAGGCGATTCTGGTTGAAATTTCACCTCGCTTCATGTTCCGCAATGCCCAGTTACACGTCTTGTTATGAGAATTCAGCAAAAGAAAATGGATTTTTTGACTTAGTGTTCGCATTTTCGCGATTTTGTGTTTGTCAACTCGTGATAATTACCTGCGTTTTTCTACCGTTTCTTTCACATTAATAAGTTTAACTTATGAAACACTCTGAGAAACATACAGGTTTACGAAAATCATTCTGGATTGGAAAAATCGTAGTCGTTCATTCAATTACCCTTTCTCCAATAGATTTTCGCTTAAACAATGATGTAGAATCAACCTATTCAAGCATTCTCGATTGTCACATTGACAACTACTCTATATAGAATTATCACAGCATACTCAATTGAATTAGCTCCAGCTTCGCGAAGTCAATGGTGCAACTTTGTGTCAAAAAGTTAGAACGGTTTGACATCAAGTTTGGAAACGGTAGACAAGCCGATGAAGCGATCAAATGTTCGTTGATTCACGGTCAATAATCAATAATGGACTATTGCTGCTGAGAACAAATTAATTTTGCGACAGGTGCTGAAACAGCTGCTAAAATGGCTATAAGTGCTGTGTACATATCACAGCATCTGTGGTGAGAAGTGTTCTTATGTAACGATGACAGATCGATATTTTTGACATCCGTCCAGTTGGTGTTGCGAATGACATTATAAGTGCAAAGCAATCATTAGTTTTACATTCTATTAAATTACATTAAATATTGAAAAGCGCAGAACAATTGTTAGCTGGACAACAAACTGATTTACCGTTGATATTTAGTGCAAATTTACTACTATTTATGGGTGCAAGATTTTGCGTTTGAACAAATTCGATTACTTGAATTCTTGTTAGTATGCGTGAAAATAACGGGATAGACAAAAACAAGCATAAATGAAAGAGTTCACATATATTTTCTATGGAAAGGCCCTGACGGGGCTCGCCTCGATGGAGTTGTTTTGTCGTGCGGAACAACATACTAAAAGAAGCAGAACCGATTAGCGGCTGAAGCGGATGGATTGGGAATTCTCGTCTGAAGTGCAATGCCTGGGCAACCGGGTAGAACACGCCCACAAACAATTATGAAAATACAGGTAAAAATGACAGATTCCGTGCTCTCACGCTCTCTGTTCTCTGCTCACAATGCTTTCAATGATCTCACACTGCATGCAAATATTTTTAATAACTGTTCTCCTTTTTGTAGTTCTTTGCATAGCCATGACAGAAGTACATCTTGTTCATCAAGGTTTTCAAATTTAGCCACTTCGAATATTTTGCCTGCATCGAATGCTTCCAGATTGTTCTTCCGCTCGTGCGTTCCGTTCAAATTAGCAGCTTCTAAGGTACGGACTTTAGCTAGCGTCGGACAACAGGCAGCATGGGGTCGCACATTTGATAGCCTCGATGTTGATGTATGCTGTTTGTCGAAAACACGCATGCATAACTCTAGCTCGGTTACGCGATTGTCTAATTTTTCGAACTTACGCAAGTCACACAATCTACACCTGTCCACTGATGACGATGCCATGGCATCTGATCTATCTGGTGTCGCAATCGTTTTGAGCGAGAGAGCGGAGATCGCACTGTTAGACCGTATCCCAGTCGACAGTCCACTTTGTGCAGTAAGACTACAGGGTTCGTGCAAGAAGGGCCAATTTCACAAACAATCCCGAAACCATTTTGTGGTTGCTGTCGATGCACCAACTAATTGTAGATCTCAACTTGCCAATGATGAATTCTATGGAAAATTACAAGAACTCATTAGACTTGCGTCGAGGAGAGACTTTGTTGTCTTAGCTGGACTCATGAACGCACGGCAGTCTAATTTAAACGAGCATTTCGTGGGCGGAACGTTTGGTCTCGAATGTCATCGTGATGACAACGGCGAAAATTGCTTGGTTTGTGCTCAGAACACAGACTCTGCCTTGCAAACACTAACTTCCGCCATTCGAAGCGTCACTGCTCCACGTGGAGATCTCCATCGGCGGCTTTGTTCGCGCAAATTGACCATATTGCTATCAGCTACTCGTGGCGAGGGAGTGTGCAAGATTGTCATTCATACAGGGGTACCTGTCTAGAGTACGATCATGCGTTAGTCTGTGCTAAGCTCTCAGTGCGTTTTGGCTGGAAGCGTAGAAACTTTGCAAGGCAGGTGAATGTTGCCAGGCCTAATGATCTCCTTATTCTGAGAGAGTTTAAGGTCAATTTGAGTTTGCATCTTTCTGTAGTATCGAAGAACAATGGAGTGGGATTCAAACCACCTTGGGAACAGCCGCGTTGGGTAGTTGTGGGTTGAGTTCCGTGCAGCTCAACACTGGGTTTCTGCTAATTCTCTCCAACTAATGGACCAAAGACGGTTGCTTTCTGCTTATACCATAAATGACGCGTCACAAAGGCTGATTAAGCGTAAACTGGTTGCCAGAATGAAAGCCGACAAAGAAAGTTGGTAGAGTTTTAAGGCTACGGAGATTGAATCTGCAGCAGTTGTAGACAATGTCAGAAAATTGTTCCAAATCATCAGAATTACTGGAAATGGGCGACCAGGCATCAGTGAGTTGATACGTGACGCAGATAGTTCGCCGGTTTTCAACATGCACAGGCGCATGGAGCGATGGATGGAACATTCTGAGGCACAGTTTAACTGGCCTTCGGCACCCACTCGATTTCTCTCGAGGCTCCGATTCAATCAGAGATTTTCAATGTACTCCTGATCCTTAGGCGCAATCGGGCATCAAGTGCTGATGCCTTGGTACCGTCATTGATCAAAGATGACGGTTTCACTCTAGCTTACAACTTCAAGCGCTGTTCGCCAACATATGGTCTGAGGAACGTGCTCCTATCCCTTGGAGAAAATCAGTAATTGCTCCGATTTTCAAAAATGGACAGCGCGATTCCGGTGAAAAATCATCGGGGTATCAGTCTTATTTCAGTATCTTGATGCTACAACAGGACTTGGATGCTCTGTATCACTGGTCCTTATTAAATCAAATGCCGTTCAACTTACGTAAATGTATTATGTTACAGCTTGGCCGTAATTACGACCACACATATCATCAATACCACGAAAACCTAACTTGGACCACCGATGAAAAGGATCTCGGGATTTGGATCACTAATAACCTGAAACCGAATATGCATTGTCGAAAAGTGTTTAATCGGGTATGTGGTATATTAGGAATCCTGAGGAGAATTTTTGGGCGGTTCACGCCCAAAACACTTCCCCGTATTCTGAATACTTACATTCATCCAACGGTTGAGTATTTGATCCCAGCGTGGGCACCGTGGCTGCGCAAAGACATCGACCTCTTGGATAGAATCTACCACCGAGCAACAAAGCTAGTTGATGGGATGCAGCACGTCCCATATCGAGAGCGAATGGCCATACTAGGTTTGCCTGATTTTACAGAGAGGCGAATGAGGAGCGACGTTATTCTAGCTTACAAAATACTGCGAATCAAAAACCACCCGCTCCAAGATCTAATAAAAATAATCTCCTCTCGGAATACACGTAGTCACTCAAGTTGCCTCGCAATACCGCACTCAAGACTTGACTGTCGGCGCCATTTCTTCTCTGTGCGTATCTGCTTTTATGGAATGCACTACCGCAAGACGTTGTGAATACAACAACATTTGATATTTTTAAAGAAAAACTAGACGCATATATCAAACAACACCCAATAATCGGCCCTGTGTATTGAATCAATATGAACCAAGACAAACATGCAACAATGTTTTTTTTATTGCATTTTCTTTTTGATTACATTTTCTTCTTTGTAATAGTTGTCATCAAATGGTACATGTAAAGCAATTGCTTTTTTCACCATAAAATCTTGATTCTTGATTCTACGGACCTCCATTCTGCTTCACCGGTTCGATACCAAACTGGAATTCCAAATCCGTGAGAAGCAAACTGGGATTCGTTCCGGTCGAGGGTGTATAGATCAAATCATCAGACTCCGAAATTTACTGGAGCAATGCCACGCATTTCATACGTCAACTATCGTGGTATTCATTGACATCGGCATTCGATTCAATCGAAAGTCTTTGGAACTGTATGCTGAGACATGGAGGGCCCAAGAAGTATGTTTGGATGTTGAAAGCAATATTTTGCCAAACTTCGGACAGGGTTCGAGCCTACGGGGTGCGGCAGGGCCTCCCTATCTCACCGTTTCTTTTCAATTTTGCGATCGATGTTGACCTAAGGAAAGCTTTAGCTGGTCTAGTGGTTGCAAGTGTTGAACTTCTGTCGAGTGAGAGAGCTACCGAGCTAAACTATGCGGATGACATCGCACTCCTGGACCACCTAGCCGTTGAAGCTCCAAGGTATGGCATGTGCTTTGCACATAACAAGTGTAGAACTCTTACCCAGGACTGGAGCGGCTCCTTCCAAATCTAACTTTGTGTGATGTCAATCTTTGTTTACCTTGGCAGATGTATCTCTGCTGGCGTTTGTATCGAGGACGATATCCCACAACATGTACGCAAAGCGGGTGTAACGTTTGCTAACCTTCACCATTTGTGGCGTAGACGCGATGTTTCACTCCATACTAAAGACCGAAAGTACAACGCGTGGTGCGTGCTACACTGTTTTATGGCTGCGAAAATGTCCGTTGGCTTTCTGTTTTCGACACCAATTAGCTGCGTAGGATTGTTCACATTCGGTGGCAGCATCGCGTTACAAATATAGATGTCTGCAAGTTGGTGTTAGGACCAAGCGACCACAGACTATGAGAAATGCTAATGCTTTCTCGTTTACGATGGTTGGGACATATTTTAAAAATGCCTCCTCACCGCTTACCATACCGTGCCTTATTTGCAGTGCCTGACGGAAGCTAAGAGAAACGGCTGGGTGGCCAGTCCATGACATTGCGCGTTAGGTTGAAGAAACTCGCCGTAGCGCTGGCCTCAGTTGGGTGGGGTCCAAAAGATCCACCTAATAGTTGGCTGGAAACCTTACGCGATATGGCTGCAAACCGAAGTCAGTGGCGATAGTGTTTTTTATGCGTGTCCTAATATTTTATTTGGTATATTATCAGAAGCCTTTGAAATTCGCCGAGGCGTCAAACAAGGGGGTGTTCTTGCTCCCACGCTGTTCTGCATTTTCTCTGCTCTGCTTCTGAAGCACGCTTTCAGGACGAGGACAGAAGGTATTTACCTACGCACGCGAAGTGATGGCAAGCTTTTCAACCTAAACCGGTTGAGAGCAAAACCAAGGCACAAAATGTGCTAATCCGTGACCTGCTGTTTGCCGACGATGCAGCCTTTATTGCTCACTCCTAAGAGCACCTTCAGTCTCTAATGGACTGTTTATCGTCGGCATGCAAAGACTTTGGGCTAACAATCAGCATGAGTAAGACCAAAGTCCTTGGTCAAGTGACTGTATCGCCTCCCATCATAACTGTTGGAAACTGTCAGCTTGAATCAGAACATCAGTTCACATACCTTGGTTCAACCATTGCGGATAACCTCTCGCTAGACACGGAGATTGATAAGCGGATTGGCAGAGCAGCTGTCATTCTGTCCCGTTTGAACTCTCGTGTTTGGGGTAACCGCAAACTGGCTGTAAAGACAAAGATGATGGTATACAGCGCGTGCGTACTAAATGCTTTACTGTACGGCAGTGAAACCTGGACCGCCCACGCAAGACACGAACGGAAGCTGAATGCTTTCCATCTACGAAGCATCCGTCGTATCTTGAACATATCGTGGATGGACAGAGTGACTAATGCTGAAGTGATTTCAAAAGCTGGTCTACAGAGCATGTTCACTTTAATGCGACAGCGCCACCTGCGCTGGCTTGGTCATGTCTACAGAATGGAAAACGGTCGTATTCCGAAAGATCTACTCTATGGTGAGCTGCAACTAGGAAGTCGACCATTGGGCAGACCGCACTTGCGGTACAAAGACGTTTGCAAAAGAGATATGGAAGCTCTTGGCATTGACCCGGCGAGTTGGGAAGAACTTGCTCTTGACCGCTCACATTGGAGACACTGTGTAAAGCGTCATCTGCGAGCTGGGGAGGAGTAGATACTGCTCTTGGCTGCTGAACGCAGATCACGCCGTCGGCGTGCAACTGACGCAATACAACCGAGTTCTTACTTTCGTTGTCAGTGCTGCGGGAGAGATTGTTCCTCCCGAATCGGACTGTTTAGTCATTCCAAGAGCTGCAATACTTGAACATTCACACGATTGTGATGTACATCCATGGTCGTCATCGACCGAAGGAGGCCAACAACAACATATTATTATTATATTAAATTTGATGAACAAAAATAAACAAAAAAGACAAAATCGCATGCAGTGAAACTACAAAAACAAGCTGCTTTTTGCGCATTTGCTTTTGCATATTACGATTGCTTTTCCTGCTTCATATTGGCACTTTGTCTGGCTTCGGACTTGTGCTTCATGATGATGATGATGATGATAAATAAGATTATCTTTGTCAATAATTATGCACCGACGCACTTTGTAACCTCTTTTGATAACTTTGCCTTTTATCATGGTCTCACGATAGTCCTTAAAAGTAGAAACCGTTATTAGGTTATCTAAAGGCCGATATTTAGTGCACTCACTCACTCACTCAGTCCTCTCCGTGCCGGGTGGCACATGAGGCGAAGACAACCCCACGCCAGTAGTTCCGGTCTGCCGCTGCTTCCGTTGCCGTCTGCACCGTGAATCCTTGTGCATGTAGTTCGCGTTCCAACGTTCTGCGCCAAGTTTCCTTGGGCCGTCCCCTTTTTCGTTTACCTTGCGGAAGCCAGTGAATGGCTACCTTCGTATGCGAACTGGGATCCATCCTGCAGACATGACCGAACCATCTCCACCGTCGTCTTTTGACTACGGTAGATACCACCTCCAGACCAGTTTTTCACATGAGCTCTTCATTCGAAATGGTGTGTGGCCAAAAAAATCCGTAGAGTCCTTCTCAAGCACCTAGTTTGAAACACGTTCATTCTGCGATCAATGGCAGCGGTCGTCTTTTGATGCATACAGCAACGCACTCAGAATGTTGCTCTTGAAGAGTCTGATCTTCGTGTTAATGCTGAGAGCGGAGGATTTCCAAACGGAATTCAGCATGCAGAATGCTTGGTTCGCCTTCCCGATCCTTCTCCTGACCTCATCTTCACAGTCACCATTTACAGTCAGTTTGCTCCCAAGGTAGACCGTATCTGTAAACTCACTGAGCGGTTGATCGTCCACGAACACTGGTGGTTGCTCCGGAACATTCTTCCGCATTACCTCTGATTTGCCAGCATTAATTTCTAAACCCACCGCCTTGCCAATTACCGATAGTCAATCGCTCTTGTTCTGGATGTCACTAATCTTGCATGCCAAGAGGGCAACATCATCCGCGTAGTCCAGGTCTTTTAGCGGTCCCGCTGGGGTCCATGGAATGCCTGCTGCCCTGCCACCGGTCACCACTCTCATAATACAGTCTATTGTTAGGGAGAAGAGTATCGGTGACAGGATACATTCTTGCCTCACTCCCGTACGAATCTCAAACTTCTCAGTGAGCATTCCATTGTGAGCGACTTGGCATTCCAACTTCTCCTAAAAGGCTTTTATGAGATTTACTATCAAGGTGGTATACCATAATGACGGAGGATTTTCCATAACACTGGTCGGTGAACGCTATCGAATGCCTTTAAGCTTTTCTTCAATTTTCCCTTCATATTTCACACTCAAGGGCTGGAACTTAAACAAACTCTCATCTTCCCTAATAAAAGAATACGCTCTTTTATTTCTTATGCCTATCGTATCAATTTTCAATCGGTGCAAGAAAACAGTGAAAATGTCTGACTGTTTAAAACAAATACCTATAACCTCGCTTTGCAATCGCGATTATTCACATTGGTACAGCACTGACCGATCCACATAGTGGTTTTAAGACATCCGAACAAATGAAAATAGAAATGACCAGCTTTATGATGTGTGTTAGTGCTGATATATGAGTATTTCATCCAATGATAGTTTACTTGTGTCTGTGATGAGCTTTCACCCTCCTGTGGTCATTGTCAGGCGATCGATATTTCAACCTATTTTTTTATTAGTAATCACGGATCCATTCACACTGCAGGCCAAAACAGCCTTTTATTTGCTCAAGAATTATGAGCAGCTATCCACGTGTGGATTGTTCAATAATATGGTCCCTGGTGTCCCCTTAGTTGCGGACAAATCTTTCGATTTTACTAAGAAAATTTGGTTGCAGCTCACCTTCGCCACGAACGCTGATCGGGTCCGCTCAGACGCGTAGTTTTTGGATTAGTCAATCCTAAAAGAACGCATGATGCAACTACTTAATCAACAATGTTACACTGTAACTCGTCTGGCATGATGGTGATCTACACCTATGATGTATTCGTAGAACAATTACGTCTATTTCGATCAGACACGTGATCCCCAAGAGCGAAGGGTTATGACAACACACTTGGTAATAGTCCTCATAGAGTAACCCTAGAGCAGGGGTGCGCAAACTTTCTATCCAACAGGCCACAACCCCTTTCTTTCCACAGAGACTACGGCCGCACATATTTCGTTCTGATTCTAAAAGTCTGCAAGTGTGGTAACACTCGATTTTACATTAAATTGTATTTCCTAACAATGAAATCACATGAATCCAGCGGTGAAGCAATAACTATACATTTACTTGTTTCCATGTAAAGTGACTGTAATGATTCTTTTATTCTCTTTAATATACTTTAATTCCCATTATACTGTAGATGACTAGACTAGGATGCAGTCGAAAAACAACACATTTATTAATGATTGATTTAACACTTATAAATGATTTATTTTATTCAAAACCTCATGCAATTTTCAGTGGGTGACATGATCTTGTGTGCTCATTGTCAACTTCTTGAAGTCGACCGGCAAGGTAGAGAGCATCAATCGCAAGCATGATTACAAATTACAATCCGTCAAGCGTGATCGGTATTTGCTTTTCAGATATTTCATTTTGGAAAATGCTGCCTCACATACGTAAGTACTTCCGAAGAGAACGAGGATGTTTCGAGCCAACTCACGAAGGTTGGGATATGCAACCGCTGACTTCCATACCTCCACCAGATCAGTGCATTCATTAAATTTGTTTTTTAGAAGGTCGTCATTTTTCAGTTCTAGCAATTCCATTTGAAACTCAAGTGGGGCGCTCTCAATTTCGACAGTATGAGGAGCTGAAACCAATTGCAGTTGTTTTTTAATTCCATGGAATTCTTCGAACCGATCGTCGAATTGCTTCAAAATGGAGTCGAAAACGGCAGCAAATGTTGTTGTGGGGATATTATTCTGATCAATGCCTTGCTGTTCAATAAGAGCAGATAGCTGAGAGAAATGAAAGTATTGTTTTTGCATGATGTGCCTCTGGAGTAGACGACACTTGTCCGTGAAATCTTGAACTTTGCGATACATTTGGCAGACGTTCAAGTTCTTGCCTTGCAAGTATTGGTTCAAACCATTGATATAAGAGAGAACATCAACGGCCGCATATCATACCTCTCACGGCCGCATGCGGCCGTGCGGCCGCAGGTTGCGCACCCCTGCCCTAGAGTAACCCATTGAAACACTTGGCTTCGAGATGTCGTAAAAATAGAAAGGCTATTTTACCGAATTAGGAATACATGCCAAACTTTTTTAAAAACCGAAGTGGGCGGATAACGCTTTTGACGTGCTACCGGAAGCTCCTAATAGCGACAGCATCCGACGCCGTTGAAAAATTCTCAGGTTAAAATTGCCCCTTGAAACAAATGTCAACACCACGTTGGCTGAAAATACTCAATTCTCACAAAGGAATGGTACCCAAGAGCGTGTTAAAGATAGAATTGGTTTTCTTGCATGGAAACAATCTCAAATGCTGATAGGATATATAGCTCTGGAGCTGTTTATCTCGTTACAAATTAGAAGTTGGATTGTCTGCCCGAGTAGCCATGCATTTTGTCATTTTTCTTTAACCGTTTGTTTAATACTACCCAACCATATTACTCACTGGAGAGATTTTGTCCGAGCACAACGGGTTAGTCAACAACGTGTTCGTACCAAGTAAAACCCAGATAACTTCCGTACAAAAAGTACCTAAAATAAGAGAAGAATATAAATTTAAATACCGAAAAAGTACGGGGGCGGATGTGATATGCCTAGTCGCGTTCCAAGTTATAACGCAGTTTGCGCAGGCTTCAGGATACTCGATGCAACAACAACGACGTCATGTGCCGCATTCACACACACACACACACACACTAATCGGTGGTGTCACGATTCATCCCTGGGATCATTCTGTCCAGCGCAAATGGCGTTCACCCAAGAATCTCACGACACAGGAGCAAACCAATTCGTTAAACGCGTATATCACACACAAGACACGAATAAAGCAACACGCATAATTAAATCACATAACCACAACACTGACCACATCATGTCTGTCTCGGTTGGCACTTCGATCTGATTCGTAATCGATTTTGTGAAAACCGTCTAATTTCAATCCTTAACCATAATGTGCTTTTTCACCAAACCTAACGAATTGCAGATCATTCGATTGCTTTAGATGTTGTCCATCTCATCATGCTTCCGAGGATGTTGTCACGCGAATTTCTCCCATGCAATACTAACGTAACCTGAATTATTGGTCTTTTATTAGTGCTTGACCAAGAATCGCTTTGTGATTCTGTGTCTGAACATTGCGGTTCTTTTTAGGAACCCTATTTAAGACTGACATACAATTATACGTTTGTTTACCACTATATTAGTGTTTCAAGGCTTACTGAACTTGATCTTACTGTCTCAACCTAATGATGGCGAACAGCCAGAAACCGGTAGTGGTATGTAAAGAATGGGGAAGTGGACACCGCAATATATTGGTCGTTTCTAAGCGCCTCAAGTACTTGACCACGAATTACTATGTGATTCTGTGTTTGAATATCGTGGTTCGTTGTACAAAGCCTATGCAACAGTGGCATTCAAGTATAATCTTGTTTACCATTTATCCACTGTTTCAAGGCTCACTGAACCTAATCTTACTGTCTCCACCTGATGACGGCAAACAGCCAGAAACCGGTAGTGGAGTGTAATTTCGGGGGTTGTGAGCATCACCATCATCACAGACAGCATTACACCGGTAGCGCGTACTGAATGCTCGACTGCCGCACAACCATGAAAAAATAAAATCCTAAAAGATGGGGAAGGGTGGGACTTAAATTTCTACGGATTCTATAGAAGAGTTAGCTCAAACAAACGGGTTAGAGGTGCCTACACCTCGAATAGAAAATGCATTTAAACAAGTTTCGTGAACGAGTAGAGTGACATCAGCATGACAGCTTCCTTGCGGCTTTCACTGCCATGCATCATAACAAGCTTTTCTCGTCACTCCGCTTGACAACATATAGGGTTAAGCAAACACTCCGAGAAGATGCTTAGTGCAAGACCGCCATTGAACACGGTTTCGGAACATATCCTGAAGCGTAACTAGCCATTGCGATGTCTGATCGCGGGGACACCAGCCTGGAAGACGCGCTGCACCGACTTTGTAAAGGTTACTAGTAACGGTTTTTAACTGCCTGTACCATGTCACGGTTTGGCCACCCCGAGATTTACGCCAATCAGGATGTGGCGTCGCAAAAAGAATACGTTTCGGGAGTCGGTGGTCCGGCATCCGTAAAACATGACCCAACCAGCGTAACCTATGCAGGTTGATTTGCTTCTCTATATCAACATTACTACCGAACAACTTATTTCGGAGAGCATCGGTGCGCATTCGATTGTAACAGCTAACTCCTAGAATGTTGCGGAGACATCGGTTGTCAAATACTTGGAGACGCCGAATGTGTTCTTTACGTAAGGTCCAAGTTTCGCACCCATACAGCAACACATCCCGAACTGTCGCTTTATAGACTCTACCCTGGAGTAAAAAAGACAGTCCTTTCTGACGCCAGAGGTGACCTAGGTTGCAGAATGCTACGGTCGCTTTAGAAATGCGTGCCGAGACTTCGTCATCTAACGATGCAGGATTATTGATACAGATACCGACATATGTAAAACGATCTACAATTTCAAGCGCCTGATTGTCAAGTAATAAAGTGTTGTTTGATAAGTCGATGTCCTGCAGCAGAAGACTGTACTTAGAGGGTGTAAAACGCATTTCAAATGCGGGCACAATACTAGCCAGCTTGTTCAGTATCACCTGTGCATCTGTGTACGAGTCAAAGAGCAGAACTATATCATCAGCATAGTCAAAGTTGAGAAGCTTGCCGCCTGGCATTATGTGAACTCCGAAGGCTGGGCACCGTCGCTGCATAATTCCATGATAGCATCAATTAAAAAATTGAAAAAAAACGGAGAAATCGGACATCCTTGTCGGACGCCACTAGTGGTGTGGAATTTTGGAGAGAGTTCGTTGTACACCTTAACGCATCCGGATGTATGAGCATAAAGTGCACGTAGTATGTTGACATACATTTGCCGAACGCCTTTGCACAGCAAAGTGTTAAACAGGGCATTTCTATCGGCTGAATCTAATGCTCCTTTGAAGTCTAAAAAGATGGCTATCGTCGGTTGTCGATAAGTGCGCCGCAGTTCTAAGGTCCGTCGAAGAGTAAAGATGTGGTCGACACAGCCTCTGCTAGGTCGGAAGCCAGATTGCTGCTCTCGGATCTGTGATTCCCTATGCGATGTTAATCTTCGAAGGCATATGGACGCTAATAATATCGTAATGGTGGGAGTGAGACTTATCCCACGGTGATTAGAGCATGAGCTTCGCACACCTTTTTTTTAAATATTGGTATGATAACCGATTCGCCCCAACTCGTAGGTACGGATTCTGACAACCACACTTCACGGAGAAGGTCGCCGAATGTGCCGATTAGGACTTGGTCACCTTCTTTGAACAAAACAGGCGGTATGTCATCGGGGCCAGCGGCTTTGAATCGTTTCATGGATTCGATACATGCTTTAATTTCTAAATCATTAGGGGGATCTACGCTAACAGGCCTAGGATCGCACTGCTTCAAATGAAGGAATGATTCTGTTGCAGGCGACCAGCTGAACTGTTCATAAAAATGTTCGGCCCAGTGTGAGAGGCGGCGATTCTTATTAGTGATAAGAGTGCCGTCTATTTCAGCGATAGTCTCACTCGCTCCTGTTTTCGTAGGCCCCGTCGATCGAATAAGTTGAAAGAGTTTTCGCACATTACCCGCATTATTTGCTACTTCAATTTGCTCGAACGCATTTAACCACCACTTTTCTCTGTCTAGTCTTAAGCTCCATGTAAGTTCATTCCTCACGCGTCTACGCTTTGTATTGTGCCCAGGACCATGTGGTATTTGGCATCGCTGGTGAAGAATTTCTATAGAGCGTTGTAAAATCCAGGGGAACTTTTGGGTCGATTGTGTAGTCTCACAGGATGTTATTGCGGCGGCTCGCATAATCCCAGCTATTTTGTTCCACCTTTCATCGGATGTAAGCAACACATCACTTTGGTCATCCATAAGCGCCTTGAGTTCTTGACAACGAATCACTTTGTGATTCTGTGTTTGAACATCGTGGTTCGTTGTACGAACCCTATTTAACAGTGGCATACAAGTATACATTTGTTTACCACCATACCACTGTTGCAAGGCTCACTGAACCTGATCTTACTGTCTCCACCTGATGACTGCAAACAGTCAGAAACCGGTAGTGGTGTGTAAGGGATGGAGATGTGGGCATCAAAATAAATGAATTATTACGGTCTCGCTATTGTCAGTCGTTTTGGCGCATTCTGCTATTGTATTGTGCCAAAGTTCTGCATATCATCCGAAAGCTCATGATTATTCGTATTCATGTTGATATTCCATGGTCCGAAAGGAGGAACAATACATACGACAAAAGAAAGACATCTAATCGCAATCTCATCATCCTCGGAGTTCCAGAACTGGCAGACAATCCTGAAACTAACGAGCGAGCTGAGCATGACTACAGGCATTGGAGTTTTCTGGCTGATACCATTTTCGTCGAGAAGGCCGTTGTCGTGGATACTTTTAGACTGCCTTCCTCGGCAAAATACAAAGGTAATGGGCCACGTCCATTAAAAATAAACTTCCTAATGAGTACTATGGTTGATACTGTACGTTCCAACTGGAAAAGCTGGAAACACAAAATCCCAAAAAGATGTAATCCTTAGCGATCACATAAACACTGACTCCCGAGAGTGGACTGAAGCCAGATGAAGAAATCTTTTTTGGCCAAAAAGAGGACTCGATTTGCGCCTCTCAACCTGAAACGACCGATATGCTACTTAACTTGTCAAAAAACAGAACAGTGCCGACTCTTCCAGAGTCGGCGTGACAATGACGGTTGTCTCAGATTATGACATCACACGACACCATCCATCTTTGCTTACCAAAACTGTTCTTGGATGCCTCTATACCAATGCCCAATGCTTGATTAACAAATTTGCCGAACTTGTCGCTCGGTTTGAGACTAAACGACCTCAGCTAATTGCCATTACCGAAACTTGGCTGAGCCCGGAAATCCACGATTGTGAGTTAGAGATTGCTGGCATGTCACTGCTCCGCCGAGACCGTGCGTCACGTGGAGGAGGTGTGGCACTCTATTATGATCAGAGACTCAAGTGCAAAGAACTGACGGATTCCGACTTGGTGCTTCAGGACACGCTATGGTGTTTTTTTGACAACGACTACAGGCGATGATTGCACAATCGGCGTAATTTGTCGCCCACCAGCAGCCCCGGAAGTGTATAATACGAATATACTCGACAAGCTACGCTTGATTGCCTCGAGATATCATACCAGAATCTTGATCATGGGAGACTTTAATCTGCCTAACTTGCTGAAGACGAACAAAATTTCTCAGACCTCCACTGCTGCCATCTTCCAGCAGCTGTTTGACGAAATTCCCTTGTATAATCACGTTGAAAGCAATACAAGATACAGAGGGAGAGATATGCCTTCAATGTTCGATCTTATCTTGACAACTGAAGAGGACTCCGTCAAAAGCATTACATACGATTGTCCGCTAGGTTCGAGCGACCATTTAGTCTTGAATTTTGACTACCTATGTCGAGCAGAGCGAACAAACGATAGAACAAAATTCATCAGAAAGGTATGCCTATCAAAATTATCAAACACCCTAAGTTTGATTAACGATTGGCAAATTGAAGGCATAGGAGTAAAAGAGCAGTGGTGTAGCATTTTGACCAATCTAATCCGGGAAATCAACTCAAACTCAGCATTCGTACCAAAACAGTGTGGAAAGGCATTCGAATTTAAAATCCGCAGTCGCGCCCGGAAATGGATTAAACTGCGAAATAAGGCTTGGATAAACCATCGCCGGTAAACCACCGATGCCACATGGGAGATCTTTAGAAAACTAAGAAACCAGGTCATTAAACTTATTGCTGAAGACAAAATACAGTATCAAGCTGTCATGATGTCTAAAATGGAATGGAATCCCAAGCTTCTTTACCAGCTTGTGAACAAGCAGTGTTCATTGAAACCAGGAGTTGCGGCCTTGCGGACGCCCACTGGAATGAACACAAAAGCAGCTGACACCGCGGATGCTTTGGTAAATTATTATGCTACAGTATTTTGTCCAAAGGAAAGCGTGGATATACAAATGGATCCAGAAATAACGCATCCTCTACCATTGGACACAATAGCCATCAACAAAGAAGAGGTGCTGGGAACTCTACTGTCGTTGAATCCCAGAAAATCCCCTGGTTCTGATAAAATTAACCCGAATATACTCAAGCATTGTGCACAATCTTTATGCGGACCTCTAACTCAGTTATTCTGCGAATCGTTGTCGCAAAGTGTCATACCGACTGAATGGAAATCTGGTATAATCTCTCCGATTTTCAAGGGCGGGGTGCGTTCGGAGCCCGCAAATTACAGACCTGTTACTTTGTTGTCCGCCGTATCCAAGGTACTCAAAAGGATCGTGGCCAAAAAAATGAGCAAATACCTTGAGGAAAATAAGCTATTTTCGGGAGCCCAACACGGTTTCAGAAGGGGATACTCCTGCCTTACTAACCTTCTCCTTACCCTTGACGACTGGACTCGAGCAGTGGATGCTGGGGATACTATCCATGTATGTTACCTCGATATGTCGAAAGCATTTGACCGTGTAAACCACCGTATTCTCTTGCAAAAGCTGGAACGTTGTGGTATCACTGGCAGTCTGTTAGCATGGTTAGAAAATTACCTGACTGATCGGTTTGTTCAAGTCTATGTGGACGGTGCTCTATCGAAGTCGGTAGCCGTGACAAGTGGGGTGCCTCAGGGATCCGTCCTCGGACCAATCCTATTCGCGCTTTATGCTAATGACATACCATCTCTCATCAAATGCAAGATCGTACTGTTTGCGGACGATATAAAAGTTTGGTCTAAGATAAGTAAGTCGGAAGACTGCGAACTGCTCCAGAAGGATCTGGACAACCTCCAGGCTTGGTCCCTAAAAAATCGCATATTTTCCAATTTCCAAAAGTGTCACATGTTAAACATTGGCAAATATGTGGAGTACCAGTATTTTTTTGAAAAACACAGCCTCTCGTGGACCATGGTACAAAGGGACATGGGTGTGTTAATAAGCAACACCCTAGGGATGTCGAGCCACTGCAACTACGTCTATCGCAAAAGATCACAGAAATTGTCACTCCTGAAGAGAATTTCGGTAGGTTCTTAAAACAGACAATTCCTTGTATTATAAATACGTACATCAGGCCCACGATGGAATATGCGGTTCAAGCATGGTCGCCATGGCTTAAAAAAGATGTTGCGACTTTGCAACGAATATATCATCGAGCTAACAAACTTGTCACTGGACTCAGCCGGAAACCCTACAATGAGCGAATCAAAACGCTGAATTTATTTGATTATCCACGTCGTCGTCTCCGAGGGGATTTGATTCTGGTTTACAATATTTTGAATACTGAAAATCACCCTCTACAATGCTTATTGAATCGCATAATACAAAAGCTCACACATTTACTCTAACCGTCCCTCACTCGAGACTCAACTGCAGACGACATTTTTTTGCCGTGCGAGTTTGTTTTACTTGGAACAATCTGCCAGATAATGTTGTAAACTCACCAAACCAGCAAAGTTTCAAGAGAAGCGTTGATGCCTACTTGACCCTAAACCCGTGCATCGAAGAAAACTATACATCTTAACACCATACACCTACATTTGTTATCCCACCGATCGAAAACAATTTCTGCCCTTTGGATATTTACTTGATTCTTGAACTGCTCAGTAAGCAATCTAATCCCATTTTTGCTTGTTATATTATTCGTTGTTGTCATATTATTCTGTGGTTTTTTTGTAAAGCTATATGCTTTTTAGACCATTAAAATTGAATTGAATTGAATTGAATTGAATTATTACTCATAGCTAATGCACACCTCGCATTTACGTATTTGAAATCTTTTGGAATATGACCATTTTCTATTATGTGAAGATGATCCAGCTTACGATACGGCGCCGTCATAGTAGGGTGAACAGGCTATGTAGATCAGTTTTAGAAAGCAATTCAGCGTTCGTTATTTTGTCCATCCACGATATGTTCAAGATGCAGCGGTTGCTCCTTAAACGGGAAGCATTCAGCATCCGTTCATGTCTTGTGTGAATGGTCCAGGTTTAACTGCCTTGCAGTAAAGCATTCAGTACGCACGTGCCAAATACCACTATTTTTGTCTTCATGGTCAGTTTGTGGTAGTCCCAGAAACGAGAATTCAAACGTTACAATGCGACAGCTGCTCTACCTATCCGTAAATCAATCTCTATGTCAGCAATATTTGAAACAAGATATATGAATTGATGTATTGGGTCAACATGACAGTTTTCAACAATGATTATGGAAGGCGTTACTCTCCTTTAATCTAATCTTGTTCATGTGATTATCTAACCAAAGCGTTTGGGTGTTGATGTAAAGCAAGCGATTTGAGCTGCTCTTGGAAGTGAGATGTGATGACTGCATCGTCGGCAAACAGCAATTCATGGCTTGGCACATCGGTTTGTGCTCTCAACCAGTTCACGTTATAAAGCTTGTCATAACATCGCGTGCATGGTTAAATACATTCTTGTTGGGTCCCAAAAGCGCACTTTATCAGCAGAGCAAAAAAATACTATTCGGCGTAGAAGCAAGGACACATCCTTGTTTCGGTTGGCTTGCGATTTGCTCAAGTTTATTTTAAGCGTGGAATGTGAGTGGTAAATATTTCTCGTTCTTGGCGGTGAAACGTTGTTTAGCCAGACGAAGAAATTACAATCGGGTCAAATATGTATGATGTTGCCACATTGTTGCTAACTTGTGGGCGGAATAGAAGACAGATGAACGTCTTCGTGTTAAGTAAAGCTTGTTCACGACATTGTAGCGTGCAGTTGCGTTAAAAGGATAAATGCGAAAAATGTGTCATTTTTAACAATCCGAAAGACATGAAATGAAATCTGTGGATATGAGACAAAGTACATTGGAAGTAGCAGCAACTGAACTGGAATGAGGAATATCTATGCGTAATCACAGACACGTAACTCAATTTCCACTCAATATATTGTGTTGTTAGTACCCCTGCGTTTCAAGGTCACGTTTAGATATTTCGTTTAAATCTCCTTCCAAAATTGTCGTAAAACCCATCTACCGTATGCGTACTGCAGATTATGCTGAAAGTGGGATAAACTTGTCTGAGATAGTTTCGCATCTGCTAACGTCGAACATGGAACAATTTGGAATTCAAATTTTGATACTCATGCGGTTGCATGTGTTTTATTTTTTCGTAAACCCTACATGATCGTAAGCATGAACTGGTATGAATTTGCTTAGCTGTTAAACGACAAAAACATCAATCGTCATTGAATCCTTGGACCGGGCGCTGATTTCCTCTCTCTGGATGTTGCCAGAAGCTTTCCTCGTGGCGTCATCGCTCAGCTCATTCACATTCAACAGTGGGCTGCGCTGAATTCCGATATTTGCCGTTCTCAGTTTCAAACAAATCTTTTTCACAACCAGGAAAGGGTCGCTACCAATATCGGCACCACGCATGACCCTCACATCTTGTAACGAGCACCTCCATTTACCATTTATCATCATGTGATCAATTTGACTTTCTGTTCTGCCGTCCGGAGAAGACCCGTTTATTTTATGGATGTTTTTGTGGGGGAATGGGGTGCCTCCAACGACCAGACCGTGATCTTCGCAGAAGACAAGTAGCCTCTCTTCATTATCATTCTGTAGGCCAACACCATGCACTTCCATGGTACGCTCCCTGCCCGTATTTACAGTTCCGGTTCTAGCGTTAAAATCTCCCATTACCACCAGTATGTCGTGCTTTGGGATGACCCTCAAGACTGATTGCTTGACTTCGTAAAACCTGTCTTTCTCCTCTTGGGCTGCATCTTCTGTTGGAGCGTATGCTACCACAATCGAGAGCTTGCAAAAGCTCGAGTTTAGTCTGGCATATAGGAGTCGCTCGTTTACACACTTCCATTGCATGATCGTAATGCTGGTCTCTCTACTTGCAAGCAGATCGACCCCACCATGATGGAGGTTATCTTGCCTTCCTGACCAGATAATAGTCTCGCCGCTATCTAGCTTTTGCTGACCAGAGCCGGTCCATCTCACCTCGAACATCCCAAGTATACTCAGATCATACCTGTTGAGCTCATGTATGGCTTGAGCCAGCTTGCCAGCTTGATACAGCGTTCGAACGTTCCAGCAAGCAAATCTTATCGTTCTTTTCGGCGAAAGGAGATCGGCCATCAGGGTGGAAACTTCCTTTCGGCTTTTATCTCCATCCGTCATGAGACCTTTTGTAAGGTTCGCGTCACTCCTGTAGCCATTGTTGAGTAGAATTTTCAGATCTGTTGTCATCGTTTCCGTAGCAATGTAGCTTTTACGGGATAGGGTTGCTAGCCCTAAGCCCAACCCTCCCCCTTTCTAAAACCGGCTTCGGACCGTCCTTGGCGGAGTTCAGTGCACATCACGAGTATTGGCTAAACTGTATAGAAAAGTATAAAAAATGTGTAACGATTTTTGGAACTATACACTTAGTGTATTCTTTGTGTCGCTTAAACTCTTTCAAAAAGCACACCATAAAGTCTCTTGGAAATATCCTCACTCTAAGCATCGGTACCAGCTCAAACTTATATTTGTTAGGCGCGCTAATATGAAAGCATACTACGCGCGTGACCATATCAGAGCTCAAACCTCGATAGGTCACTCATTGTTTCAAGCAAACGTGAAGCTTCATTGGACCTATAGATTTCGCCGAAAGCATTGACTGGTATGCCAAAGATGCATGTCGGTCGAATATGAGAAAATCATTTGGCTTTAAGAGCCTAGCTCATTACACAAAGTCTCGCAGCTCAGCTTATAAAAATTTGTAAACAGAAAGAATCTTTGATATGATGCATAAATGAGTGAGTGAGTGAGTGAATGAATGAGTGAATGAATGAGTGAGTGAGTGAGTGTGTGTTTGAGTGAGTATATGGCATTTTTCTGTAAACATTTTTGTTTGTATCAATCAATGTACACTTTTGAATTGTACCCGGATTTTACGAATAAAAATTTTCGTTTGCTCGGAGTTGCTCTTCTCGTCTCCTTTGATACCCGTACTGCGTGCTTGGAGTTCCGACTGTGGATTGTGTAAAGATTGCTTGCCTGCTATAAAAGGACCGCTCCATATTTTAGCCACACCTAATTCTTGGATTTACCGCGGCGGTAATACTTTGACGTTTGGACCGGAATAGTCAATTGCCAAGCTGGAGAGAATCGCTTTCAGTTCAATCGAAGAATTATTGTGAGTGGTTACCTTTTTTACTTTTTACACATACTGTAATTTCACGTAGCCTGAACAGCCACAAATTGGTGAACCCGATTATTTTCGCTATAGCATACTCCCCACTATTTTGATTTTGTAGCATATTTTTACATTTTTTCATCAATATGGACAGCATTCCACAGGCAGCACCTATCCCAGCAGATATTGGTCATTTATCACTTCCTGAGTTCGGCGTAGCAAACCCTAGATTATGGTTCGCTCAAGTAGAAGCTATTTTCGAAACTCGACGCATTGCTAGCCAAAAAGCAATGTACTGTTACGTCATAGGTAGTTTACCACACGCAGTCGCATCGGAAGTTGCTGATATCATATACAACCGACCTGCCGATAAACCGTATGATGTACTGAAATCAGCTTTGATATCGCGTATAGCAGCATCTGATGAGAAAAACTTACGCAAATTACTCTCGGGTATCGAGCTAGGTGACAATACACCGTCGCAACTCCTTCGCCGAATGATCGAGTTACAGGGTACAACACCAGTTGGCGAACGGATTTTAAAAGAATTGTGGCTGCAAAGACTACCCAGCGATGTTCGAGAAGCACTTTCGGTGGTAGAAGATTACAAGTTAGATA
Organism: Atriophallophorus winterbourni; assembly: GCA_013407085.1. Classification (NCBI taxonomy): domain Eukaryota; kingdom Metazoa; phylum Platyhelminthes; class Trematoda; order Plagiorchiida; family Microphallidae; genus Atriophallophorus; species Atriophallophorus winterbourni. The sequence goes on from JACCGJ010000737.1 coordinate 118,332, forward strand.
AGCTTGCTGCCATCGCCGATCGAGTGTATGAAAATCATAAGCCAATCATTGAAGTAGTACAATCGCCACATAAATCAACTCCTTCAACTTTAGAATCAGAGATCTCCGAGTTGAACTCGCGACTCGACGAACTTTGCATGCACATACATACTTCACGAAATGATCGATATCGGTCATCACAGAGACACAGTCCGAATGCACGATATTCACGAAGTCGGAGTAAAGGGCCAGGTCTTTGCTATTACCACCGCAGATTCGGTGAACGCGCCTACAAATGCACCAGACCCTCCAGTTTTGTTTCCAAATCTAACGAGCAGGGAAAACGATTACGCCAGGCAGTAGGAACGGCTGCACTGCCTGGCAACAAAGTTAGCCGTCTCCGCTATATCTCTGACAACACAACGAAATTGCGTTTTCTGGTAGACACCGGTGCGGAACTCAGCGTCATCCCACCTAACGAAACCGAACGCAAGTGTCCATCGGGATTAACCCTTCAGGCGGCCAACGGTACTCGGATAGCCACTTATGGTCATCGGTCCCTCGCGGTAGACCTGGGCTTGCGAAGATCGTTCCACTAGGTGTTCACCATTGCAGACGTGGAAACTCCGATTTTGGGTGCAGATTTTTTGTCTAATTCCAACCTCGCGGTGGATATAAGCCAACGAAGGCTTATTGATAACACCACGAAGTTAAATTCAATGGGCAAATACCATTACACACCGATACAGTCTATTCGAATTTTAACTCCACTCGTCACCCAGCCTTGTAAGGAACTCATAGTCCAGTTTCCGAAGATCTTCAAAACACAGTCATTCACAAATGTGGTGCGGATGGCGTAATGTGAACTAAAGTTCTCGTCTACTCTCTACTTTATAAGTAGCTGAAGGGACTAAACTAAGCCCCAACTGATCCAACGGCGTATTGCCGCGAGGGTTAATACAACCCCAGGATAGATCAGAGTAGAATAACATTCCAAAACGCTAAAATCTCACCGGGAGCACAGGACCGGTTTCGAGGTTCTTGCCTCTCATGAGCTATGCGTATCCGCTGGACTCTTCGCGTTTCGAAATAGTATTTGTGTAGACGGATGGCGTAATGTGAACTGAAGTTCTCGTCTACTCGCTACTTTATAAGTAGCTGAAGGGACTAAACTAAGCCCCAACTGATCCAACGGCGTATTGCCGCGAGGGTTATTACAACCCCAGGATAGATCAGAGTAGAATACCATTCCGGAACGCTAAAATCTCATCGGAAGCACAGGACCGGTTTCGAGGTTTTGCCTCTCATCAGCTATGCGTATCCGCTGGACTCTTCGCGTTTCGAACTAGTATTTGTGTAGACGGATGGCGTAATGTGAACTGAAGTTCTCGTCTACTCGCTACTTTATAAGTAGCTTAAGGGACTAAACTAAGCCCCAACTGATCCAACGGCGTATTGCCGCGAGGGTTATTACAACCCCAGGATAGATCAGAGTACAATACCATTCCGAAACGCTAAAATCTCACCGGAAGCACAGGACCGGTTTCGAGGTTTTTGCCTCGAATCAGCTATGCGTATCCGCTGGACTGTTCGCGTTTCGAACTAGTATTTGTGTAAACGGATGGCGTAATGTGAACTGAAGTTCGCGTC